>JAGXCT010037220.1:140914-183948 GCA_022495035.1 Philopotamus ludificatus | reverse complement strand
AATATTCGCTTCTGTTGCCACGGGCGCGATGTTTTTTCTCATTTCTTATGATGTGTTAAGTGCAACGTGCGATTGACACATGTCACAAGAACTCAGTCGGCGACGTGAGCTCAGTCTACGGTCGGACATCACCGAGTGCGCGTGTCATTTACGCGTCATATTGATTAGTTAAAAAAATAAAAATATCGATCAAATTATGTAGCATATCATGAATAATTATTTTTATTCTTAGAATAATCCATTTAAAAAAAAAATGTCAGGATATTGATGAAGAATTCATCAATATCTTGACTTAAAATGCTCGGCGTCTCTGATAGACCCCCTTCGGACGACTAGGTTGTTTTTAAGTCGCTGAGAAGTATCGATTAAAAGATTTCCTACTTTTGGTTTGTCCGTTTATCTACTTTCATGAACTTTTATACAAATGTCAGGCAGTGATTTAAGATGTCTCCATAAATATTGCAGAGGGTTTAAGTAGCGTCATTTAATTTCAATTCTTTATAAAATACGACAAATGTGACTCTTTCATCTCTCATTTTTCATCTAAATAATCTAAAAAATCATGGATTTTTTAAAGTGAATTTTGAATGATGTGTGATATAAATTTTATTATCAGCATAATTAAATAAAAAAATTAAACTTGTATTTACATAATATGTATTACGATTTATTAAATAACGTATTATTCAATTTAAAATAAATTTAATATTCATTTATTTTTATCAGTTTCTCTGTTATATTTGTGCGTGACGGGTTTTATTGTCGTATTGTGCTAATAAACTGGTAAAATATTTACATTGTTGCTAATTATGTATATATACTATTACAATTTTAGGCAATGATCCTAAATTTCGGTGTACAACACTATTTATATTGTGTTTAATTATCTAACGATATTTAGGTTATGTAAAAATCGTTTTTTTTAAATATTATATATCACATCATTTAATTTTATTATTTAATAATCTAATTTAGCCGCTGTCCATTTTTATATAGAAAATTTAAAATTCGACCGACCATCGTTGATTAACCAAACATTAAAATAAGCCACGGTTTTACGAAATATTAACTGCGGACCGAAATTAATTAATGCAAATGGCAAACATGCGGATGTTCTCGCAGTGGATGTATTTATTTTTTGTAATCAGCAATCGCGAATTAAATTAATTGGTTTTTCGTTGAAATCTTTGTGGGGCATGGCTTTGCATACGTGGCTAATGCCGAAAGTCATTCAGAGAATAGAGCCCACGTCTGGCGGTGACAGATCAATCAAATTACCCTCTGATCGACTTCCTATCCTGAGGCCTGACTTCACCTGACCCCACTGCCGGCACGAATGGCTTGATGGCACAGTAGCCGCAGCTGACAGACGAAAACATATCCAATTAATTTTCTTATTTTACATCTGAAACTCAAAAATATATTTTTTTAGATGAAATATATTATGTATATATTATATTCACCCGATTTTTTTTCCGAAAATATATTTAACCGTATTTCTCAGATTATTAAAGATAATACATGTTTTATGCAATGATGTTTTGTGTCGAACATCATTTTCAATGCTGTTATGCAATTATGCAATGCATATTTCATGCAAATTCGGTATTTCCCTATAGTATATGTACATATAAACAGGATAATAATAAATAACTAATAAATGTATTTATTTATTGATATTTATAATTCTGAACCAATTTTCAGATTATTCATAGTATTTTTTATTTAAATATAGCAAAATATAACAAATAGTCTCAAGTTTACGTAAATCCTTGGACCTGCGAAGCGCACACTCTATACTATATTCAATATAAGCACGTTTTACGAGACAATAAACAATGAAATAGTTGCATTTTTTTGACATTAATGTTTTACTAAACGATATTTTATCTTATCTTCTATTTGATCTACGCTATGCTCTGTCAAAACCAATGATCGAACTGGTTAAGATTAAATAATTATCGACTCTTCAGAGTCGATACTCACGATCGATCTTCACAAAAGATTTTTTTCCATTTCATCATTCAAGTGGGGCTCTATGATTTTGCTTTCCAGGTTATAAGATAAAATTCTTTGCCCACATTTTCTTCTTTAGTATCGTTTTCACTAACGGACGTTAGCGATCATAGAGGATACTTTTGTCCTGTTCATTATTTCTCTGAAGAAGGCATCTCCTCCAAAGCATTATCGTAAAATCCTCAGTTATAAAGATTTTACCCACAAAATAATTCTCTAAAAAAATGGTCATGTTTCCTCTCTCATTAAGAACAATATTAAGAACAAAATCTCAAGTTTATTCATATTTTTACTAGAATTAGCTAATCGCTGATCAGCTTCTCTTCATTTTACACAAAATATTACTATAGAAATATTTTTAGTAAGTTTGAATCAAAATTTTCGTTTCTTAGTAATCGAAAAAAAATACCTGATGACTGCGCTTGTCGAAAATAGATCACCAGATGATGGTCAGAACGAAACTGGGCCTGAAACTCTTACAAACTATTAGGGGAGGATGTTCTGAAAATAATAATTAAAAAAAAAATGGAATGGTGCCTGAAACCGTTCATGGAGATAACCGGCGTAGTGAAAATCTATAGCGTGCGCTTCACTTGGCCGTAATTGTTATTTTAAAGGAATACTGTTTGCCGTAATTGTTATTTTAAAGGAATCAGTTATAGGTAACATTTATATTATTTCGATATTATAAGTTAGCCTCAATAAAAATTAACCAGTGTCGTGGTTTGACACTGGGGAGAGTATTATTATGAGCGATTCATGACCCTTGCATCTTTAGAATCTTTATCGTATCTGTATATTGGTGAATGATGATTTGAAATCTTTCTGTCATGTCATCCATCCAAGAAATATACACTTTTTTAACGTAAAAAAAACTATACAAATAATATTCTGTTAGAAAATTTCTTTTGTTTTCTATAATCTTTCGCCGCACATCAGGTAATTTTGCGACTTTTCTATTTTAAAATTTTTAAGGTGTTTTTATTAAAAATTAAATCTATGTGTTTTTACCTCTCTTGTTAAAATATCAATTTTATTGCGTGAATGCTTAAAAGATTTAAAAATATAATAATCTGAAGGCACAATATCTGACGAATAAGGTGGATGCTGTAGTACTTCTAAATCTAACTCTCAGACTTTTGACTGTGAGATTCTTGCTGCGTGTGGCCTTGTAGTATACGTCTTTCGTTATTTACTCAAACTGATCTCTGTTTTTAACAGGTTCAACTTTAATATTTTTTCGGCTGTAACTGTTGGTCCTTGATTTAATAATTCATAATGTATTACACCCAAAATATCACATTAAACACAAATAGTATATTTTTTAAGGTTAATGATGGTCAAAGGATTGAAACTGGTACTTGATTCGAAGAAAGTCATTGTTTTTTCTTTTGGGTTGTTATACAGCACCCACTTTTCATCACGAGTAACAAATCCTTCTCAGAAACGGATCGGTTTCGTACCTAGAGATGGTTACCCTTTGTTCCAGTGCTCTTAGCGAAAGTTTGTGCGGTATCCAAATTCCTCGTCTATTTTATTACCGATTCTATTCAAATGATCTTATACTGTTGACTAGGGACAGCTAAGGACTCAAGACGTGAAGACGCCTCAATAAATTTCGTAGATAGTTTCGGTAGCTTATATGGCTTCAATCACTTATCAAATAAAAATAGAATATAAAATCATAAATGTGTCTCGTCAGACATTTGTGTTAAGGAAAAAATATAAACTACAGACTATAAATAGAGCTTTAAAATGATACCAAATCGTACTTGTTCACTCGAGGTCAGTCGGTCAAAAACTTATGGAAAAATTCCCCAACTAAAAATAATATTAATTTTCGGTAAAAAGCTTTGCCCCCCAACTATAACAACCTTTTGGTTAATGATTTTATATTTTTCGCATTATTTTTGAATTCCTATCGAATCAAAAAGTGATATTGCTTCGTTCTAAATTTTGAAAAGCGTTTTTTTATATCATCCATGTATTATTTTTAAATAATTAACTCAATCTAGTTGAATTTATTTGGTCTAACATTGACATTATCATATAAATGCAGAAAATCAATAAATTTATTGTTTTTTCTATTCTTAATTTTAAATTAAAATCTGCTCTCTGTGGTCTATCGTATAAATTACGACCGCAACGAGTAGGGTGGGAAGAAAAGGCATCTGAGATATAATTTTATTTTAGGACAAAGTCGTCACATTCTTCTATTTTCTATGTCTGCAATTTATCACGACGTCATATTGTTTTAATCAATTTATATTATTTTTTCACAATGACCTCGCTCAATGGGGCAATTTGCGGGATAAGGCCCTCCTCGTCTAGATGGTAATCTTTTTATAATCGCCGTTACCAAAAACATTACTGTCAAGAAGTTAATGCGCGGGGGATGGAACCACCCCCATGGGCGTGCTTTGTGTACCTAAGAGATAGCGGAGTTCAAATCTCATAAAGACACTGTGGTGGATTACATTGAAGGCTCGTAAAATATTCTAAAAGCTTTGTCCTCATAACTAACGTTGATGCGTATTTTGTGGGATGGAAAATTCTGGATTTAATAAACACCAGACGAAACACCATCGGATAATCCACCTGGCTGGGGAGAATATAAAGCGATGCACTTTCTTTTCCAAGTCTCCGAGGAATGTATTCGCAAGGTAGTGCAGTATATGGGTTGCGATATTTGGATTAGGGATAGCGCATTCATATTGCATGAGTGTCTCGTGGGTTTAAACTCGTGCATTAGAGATTGGAGACTCTGCACTTGGGTAATAAGACGGGATGCTGGAGAAATACGTTGCATTAGAATAATATACAATATAAATGCATGAGTGATATTGGATCGTTTACGTATTTCATGTGCACATATTCCATTTTTATTATTTTATACGAGTCGGATGATATTATTATGTTTTCACAACTCGCGTCAGCTGTTTCAAATAAAAACCGTTTAAAATGATTAAAAATAAATTCAATCCTGAATAAACAGTTATCATTGTGTATTTTGTAAAACGGTGTATTTTTAATATTTAAAAAAATGGCTTGGGGCTTAAATTAAACCCCAAATTTAAACAGTATACATTTCAGATATTGCGAATTATTACGAAAACATAACATAGATTCAGGTATTTTTTTGCATTTATAATTAATTTATTATTATAGTAAAATAATTTAGAAACTATCATTTTTTATAAAATTGTTAAAGTGTCGAAAGCTTTGATTAATCATTAATTATTAAAACTTTATTTTCCTCAAAAATGCAAATAAATCATAATTAAGCAAAATTTATAAATAAATTTATTATTTTTACATGTCGTAATTTATGTATATTTTTGCACGGACATGATGGTATAGATATCATTGCAATATTTTTCTCTATATATTTTTTTCTTAGCTTTATTTTTGCACTATAAATTTAATTTTATTGTTAAGGGTAGATGTCTAAAACAGAAACTGAAAAACAGACCGACGCCAGACAGCATATGGTGCTATATTATTTCGATTAAACGCCACCGACGTAATAAAAACTACCGTTAATGCTTATGGGGGAATTTTCACGAATAAAAGATGACCGTTTTGGTTCTGGCGGTTTAAATCTGTTGAAGAAAATTATAAAGACATCCCTCAAAACTCGAAAATAGTGCTAAAGATTTTGGTCGAATCTGCCTATTTGCAAAGCATCGAGGGGGTTTTAAAATTAAACATTTTCCATCCGTCGATTTATGCAGAAGATACGTTTCATGAAAAGGTCGCGTAAATGAAAACCGTGCAAAAAAACATGGAACTTATATAAAATGTAGGGATACATTTAAAAAAACTACAAAATTTTTCTGAATTTTCAGTTATTTCGTGGTGAATACACATCCTTAACATTAGAGTCTTGTTTATTATATAAATGATGATAAATTAGAACTACTTTTTATGGAAGATATTTTTGAATGATCTTTCTATTTCTAGAACTAAATAATTAAAAAATCTTTCAAAATTTATGTCGTCATCTAAGTCTTCTCTTTATCCCTCCAATGAAGAGCACTAGATATAGTCCATGTTTATACCATTCAATATTACTGAATAATATTAGCGTCAAGCAATCCCTTGTTTTCTTGAAGCCACTATTTATTTTGTTATAGATTTGGACAAATAAGTTCCGCTAGGCTTTTTTTTTCAGTATATTCCAGTTTCATCGCCACTATAAACCTTGTCAGATGTATATGATTTTTTTTCAATTGTTTAATTTTTTGGAAAAAACCTGACGCAAGTTTGTCATTTTAAACCCTTCTCGCTAAAAGTTGAGTATTTCTTTAGATGCACTTTATTATAATGATTACATATTTACATAGCTTTTTGTGGATTGTTATTATGGATAGAATTTGTTTGCGTTTAATCTTTTGTCTAGAAATAGTCTAGATAAAACAGCTTTTTCCTTTGATTTATTTTTACGCGATTTAAAATAACAGCGATAGTTCAAAACCGCGTATATCGATCTATTATAATCATTTTTAATTGTATTTATTACTAGCTTTAAGATAAATCATCCCTCACAAACGATAGAAATGGCATACTCTAGCGATGACAGAAAACTCAACATTCATTAATCCCACGTCATCAAGAACTTCAAATTTGTCAAAAAATTCGTACCCTTTGTCAAATAATTTTTCCAAAAAATAATTAATTTTACTATCGGTGATATAATGATGTTTGGAACCTATTAATTATTATAACCTATAGAAAATAAGCTAAAAAGAAAGGGAACACTACTGACTCATGTGCAATTTGTAGATAGACTAGTTATTCAACTGGTCACAGAGAAAGATTAATAAAAAAGAGAAAGAAGGCAACAGCGATTAAATCAAGTCAATCTACATTTGATAGCGATTGATATACAAAGAAGTATAGGGATTGTATCGTTTGCAGTTCTTAAAGAAAATGAAAGCTAATATTTCCTATTATATGCATAATTTATAATAGTTATAATAAAAAATATGAATATAAAAATTTCAATCAAAGTGAACCACAAATTCAGTCCATAAATAACGGTCATACACATTTGAATGAAAACAGACAGTGTGCCAAACTATTCCCAGACAGTGTGCCAAAATTATTGAACTCAATGTTTAAATTAATTAGTAAAAAATGATTAAATCACAAATCAAATACAATATTATATATGTTTTTAATTCACAATATAAATATTATACATTTTTTACAAATTCGTATTTTTTTTATCCAAAGTAGCTGATTGCTTTTGAAGTGGAATCCAGAGTGGAAAAGGTTAATTATAAAATAGCTTTTATATGCAATTTATTTATTGAAATAAATAGTTTACTATATTTCTTTACAAATAACTGTAAAAATATGATATATTCTATAAAAAAATAGATGAAATGATTTATATCTATATTTCTATGAATAAATGGGGGCGAATGGCTATCCAAAATAATATATGAGATTTGGCTGGCATATCGAATACACGTCGATGGGGTAATGTATGCGAATACATTACACGGTTAATAGCCTGTTTGCAGTTTTATCGTCGGGCTTTAGTATCTCTGCGTTCGGTTTCGGTGCCCGTTCAGTAAATAATCCATTTTTATTTATTTTTCGCAATTACGGATTTGATGCAGGGTCTCCATTGTCTTTGGTTTTATTGTCGGCCATAAAGCCAGACATTATCCTATCTGACCGTATTAATAATTTTTATTTATGGAAAATATTGCAGCGCTCGCAATAGCACTGAAGCGTCGATGCAAAATCAATAACCGCAATGAATACTAATTAAATCAGTGCGCTATTGACATGCCCATAACGGGGGGATGCATGTCAATAATGAAATTGCAATAATTTTTTTTTATTTAATTAAATTTTATAGTTGTGGCGTTTCTTTGTGCGCGCAAAACGGCCGGGTCATCGCTGTAAAAAAATAAATCTGCCCCGTGTCCGATCGAGTGTACAGAATCTCCACGGGTAAATTGTCTCGGGGTGTTTTGCCGGCGTTCTCTCGGGAAGTGTTAACGAATTCCCCTACCGGGCGTTCCAGCTGGATGACAAAGTTGAATGCCTCTCCGAGATAAGATTGCACCTCCCCGACATTATCGCTCCTCCAGAGCCATTCCGGAGAGGCGTCTCTCCTATCCGGCAGGGTCCTGGAAGCGCCTCTCGGGGCCTGTGCACGCTGACCGTCTTAAATGAATACATTGTCGAGGCATTAAAACGAGTCATGATCTTCGCCGAGAGTCCTTCCTGTCCACCGTTTTATGTACAGTGCTGACATTAATTATTTAGATGGCGACAGATAACCGTTATCACGAGATTTTATTATGATCGACATAATTATGAAAGGCATGCTTATATAAAAATATCTCAAATATATTTATGATAGGCGTGAAGGTTGAACTTATTACTTGTACGAAATATTGCTCAGGTACTAAAATTAGACCAAGTCATTTTTATATATAACGTCATGGAAACGCTAAATTTTAATACTGAATTCCCAGGATATCAAATTGCGTCGGGATTGAATTTCTTAATTATGATATTTTTTTATACTTCATGTAACATTTTTTAAAGCTATGTTTATTTATAAATTAATTTTTCTTCTTTTACAGGTAAATTTCAACAGTTAATAATAAAATAGAATTAGACAGAGTTCTAAACTTATGGGTGAGCATTTCATTTTTATTATTATTTTATTCTATTTATAATCAGAATGTACGTTATATGAATCTAAAATATTAGTAGTGGAAATATTAAGATTTTTCGATTAGATTTTTTTAACGAACTTGTGTGTGTAATAAACGCAGTTACACATTTAAAAGAACACAGAAAATAACAATATATTCCAATTGATTTTCTAAAAGTATTTTTTTTAAATTCAGCGATTAATCAGCCAATCTTGCGTTTATTGTCTGATAGCGATACTTAATAAACGCATATTAATGTTAAATTTATTCAAAAATCATTAAATATTTCTTATTTAATTCGTGGACACCTAATAATTTCTAAAATTTTTCGATATGATGAACTAAACGATAGGAAGTATTTTTTGTTGAGTCAAGTAATTTTATTAATATAATTATCATAAATATCATTTCCTTGCACCCACTCTAATAATCAGGATAAAATCGTTTTTTTTATTAAAACGTTCATAAATAACATCTAAAGAAGAAATTCTGGCAAATTTCTTAGCTAAGAAAAACCGTGATACCTTTCATTAAATTTTTGGACTGTTAATAATTTTTCGCCATTTATTGCAGCTTAAAATGCACAAAACAATCGTAATATGTTATTAATTTATTTTTAAATAATCCAATACAGAAAGTATTTTATTTGATGATCTTAAACTATTTTCTAAAAAGAAAGAATATATATTAATACTTTGTGATAAAAAATCGCGCGTAAATTTTTTAATTAAAATTATCTTCGTTTATACTGTGATTGATAAAAATGATCTAATGTTTCTAGGAAATTTCATTTGATGAAGATAAAAATCTGAAATAAATATGTTAAGGCTTTAGCTTAAAATCTGTCTTCATTTTCTTTGAGTATTTTAAACCATTTTATAAATATTATTTGCATTAACCTATTTCAATATATTCTAAAGCTTTTAGTTTCCCCTTTTGGAAAATAATGCTCTTTTAAAACATGCGTTAAATATGATTTTAACGTCGGCAAAATTATAAAAACCCAACCATCCCTTGATTTTCCCAGTAAATAGGTTCCAGCAAATTGCAGTAAAATACTATAATTTAGCACATAACTATCTTCGTTTATTCAGTGGTTTTTTTAGTCAAATATGTATGTCATTCGCTTTAAAAAAAAATATCTTTTTGCTATTGTAACAATGATTATTTAAAATATTTATTCTTTAGACTTTTTTGACCAATATATAATAAATATGCATCGTTCAAGAATATAACTACTCGATTAAGTAAATCCAGAATAATGATTATCTAGAACACTAGACGGGGTATGTAATGCGGTGTGCTCTCAAAGTTTCTGTCTACACACAGTCGGCGCCGTCGGTTCTTACGTCCTCTTATGCTTCACCACTGTCGATGTATTGACAAAAATGGCACAATACAATGTGGAGAGTTGGCTTACTGACAAACAAACAAATACACGTCACACAAGTGTTTTTAAAATGTTTATGAATGGTTGTGTTTGCTTTTTTGCGAGTGGATGCTGTCAAAAGTTTAGAGCGCGCGACTAGTTTACACTACTCGCCCTACACAAACATTAGGGAGGAGGAAATGAGGAGACACTTCGAGTGATAAAGTCGAATTTCGCCCTGGGACTGTTTCCTCCGGTTTCCATATTCTTTTATTCCATTTCTGCGCGCGCGTGTGTATGTATCTGTTCCGCATGAGTGTTACAATTTCCGGAAATGGAATATAATGTCGACAATAAAAATAATAAATCTCGGCTCTGCCCGCGTTCATGTTTACAGTGCGGAGATACATACATGCCGGAGACATTTCTATTTCCATTATCATAAAAAATATGTCAAAATTATTTCCAAAGGATTTCGATATATATATTTTATTGTCGAGACATCCTTTTGGATATTAATAAAAAAAGTTACGGCTCACATAAACTATATTGTGCCGAAAAATAAACTGTGCCCGCAATATATATTTTTTTAATATTTCTACGTATTGAAATTCGGGTATACTGAATTTTTTTACAACACCCAAGTATATTACATAAGTAACTAGATATTCCATTAGCGATATTGCCATGGGTATATAGGAATTATTGATGAAATCTAATTGTTTATTTAATTTTATAAGGGTCGTTATAAATCATTTCAATTCATTATTAGATTTGCTTTAAAAAAATATTTTATCCTCTTAATATTCACTATCTATTTTACTCACCAATAACTATTAAGATGTATGATAGGATAGTTAATCTTGATATCACTATTCTAGCGCTACAATGTACTCACTGTACAATGTTTTGAAGCCATTAAGCGTCGCTGGAACTGTTGCACCGAGGCCTGATAGGTGTGCGGAAGTGACTTCAAACAATTTTCGCATGAAAAGGCGCCGGAAATCGCCTTAGGGCTAATGGTCGCAGCTTTCAAGTTGTGTTTGAGGCTTTCACTGGTTCTCGCTTCGTATCACACCAATATCTTGCAGGGAAGTCGAGAGAAAAGACTTGCATGAGACATTCGAGCCCTTTTGACTTTTTCATCGTAGGATCCCTTACCCACTTCCCCTTTGTGCCAACTCGGTCTTTGATACAGGGAATTGAACTGTAAACCCCGAAAGAAAATATCGCGCTAAAAAATATATACAACTTTTTTCTTACAGGAAATACAAATCTTGAACGAAATATTTTATATTAATCAAGAATACTATTCATTTCATATAGAGTGAATAAATACGGTTAAATTCGTTTGATCATTTGATCAATAATAATATTATTAATATGTCTTTCATATGCCATTTAAAAGCTTTTTTCGTTTGAAAAATAATATTTTTCAGTAATATAATTGCCATTGTGTTTATGGAATATTTTCAGAATATTCTCGATTCAAATGCATTCATAATTTAATATTGTGTCCAGTCCAATACTCATGGCGTATACATATTTATTATATGAGTGACTCATAGCAAATACAAGCTTTGTCAATTCACATGGAGCTTTTATTAATGGTTCAATTGTGTATTCACATTTGCTAAATATGGAGCTGGTTTATATTTATGCCATGGAGTTTTTGTGATATCTTTTCGATAAAATAAAATGCATTATATTACTTAGCCTATTATGCAACAAATACATATAATATAATATAAAACATTTACATGATCTTATTTATACTTTAACCTAAAAAGTATTTATAAATTGTATGAGAAGCATTAGCAGATGATCTGATGTTTCTACGATATTTTATTCTATTAGGTTTATAAATCTATGATAAATATTATATTTATTAATATCTTTTTAAACATTTATGTAGAAGCAACATATACGAATAAAAAATATCAAATATGATCAACTATTTTATAACTATTATTGTTTATCTTTAATATTTTTTCTATAGCTTTTCGATTTCCTATTTTGGAAAAAATGCTAGTTTATAATTATAACATACCGTCAAATTCTGCAGATTTGCTGCAACGTTTATTATAACCTAATCCACACATCCTTAGATTTGAACTGTAGATAGGTTTCAGAAAAAATCTAATTTAAGAACAATGAATATTATTATATAAAAAATTAGGGGGGGGGTATTCATCGAATTATTTATTTATCGATATTAAGGAAACGTTTTTAATGCGTTTGGCAATTATCGCTTAAATTAAAACCTACGTTTTTGAATCGCTTTTAACCTAGCCGTGCAGATGGAGACCCCATTTTTTTTATTTTTCTTGAATAACTCCTTTAATATAAATCCTACATGTCACATTTTTTTTGTTTTTATCTAAAATAGTCTAAAGAATAAATATTATAATTAATCATTGACCTCTATGTTCCGCAATTGCAAGCAACAATATTCGCTTCTGTTTGCCACGAGCGTGATGTTTTTTCTCAATCGCATCCGGTGCGATGTGCCGTGAGAATTCAAGTTATGTTATCAAATTATGAAGCATATCATGAATAACTATTTTTATTCTTAGAATAATCCATTTTAAAAATAACGTCAAGATGAAGAATTTAACAACAACTTGACTTGGAATTTTTTAAGGTTCTTGATATACCCCCTTCGGACTAGTAGGTTGTTTTTGAGCTGCCGTAATGGATCAGTTAATATCACTTAAAAGGAGTTATTCTAAAAAAATATTTTCCATAAATCGTGTAAATTGAGACGAGATAGTAATAATATTTAGATCAGCGATTTTGGTGAACACGGATAATGTAGTAAAAGAACCTTTCAATTTACCTTCCACATTTTTAATGGTAGGTAAATTGAAACTGGCCATCGATATGTGAATTTATGTGAGAACTTGAATTTTGTTCTAATGTAAATATATCTACATTTTTTAAATTGCTATTTTGGTGTCTTTTAAAAATAAGTAGACAATGGAATATAGACAATAGAAAAGTTTTTTACTCGGTTTTTGTTATTTTTCATTCTAATAAAATTCGATTTACCAAAATATGGTATGTGATGTAGGCATTAAAGGATATTTCACTGTGTTTCAGTATCTCAAACTAAGTCATATACGTTTTTTAATAATATAAAAAAATGTTTGTTCGGAATCGTGATTTATTATCAGCTTTTAATGATCGAGTAGTTTTTGTCGTTTTCTACTATTATTTTGTGGGATTAAAGAGGTTTGCAATCACTAACCGAAATCAATTACACATAATTCCGGATAATCCTGACAATTTATGCGAAATGTTAAACCAGATTCAGAGCCATGGCTCAAACAAAGAGCCACGTACAAACAGGTACGGTCGAATGCATTCAAATACGCGTATTACGTCGCAGTAAGTGGGACGTGGCTGCACATAAAATCTGTTTATCTCGCCGGAGGGCGGCATGGTAATAATACGAATTTCCCATAGGAATATAAAATGCACGCATCGGCCATTTGGAAAACTTAACCCACCCCGCGAAGCCGCCCCTAATACCGCCACGTGTCGGCAACACTTTCGCGCGTTATTTTATCTCCCCGCGATGCGAAAAGTTGGCGAAGAGTGGGGCCGAAAAAAAAATATATATACATGAAAAAGTTTTGGGCCGTGTTTTTGAGTCTGGCACACATAACATACGTTAATTTATTACCCCTTTTTTTGTTTCGTCATCGGCGCAAAGATTTACATACGCCCGGCGTAGAGCCGGCCTTGGCTTTGACAAATCCATCCCCCGTTTCTGCGACGCGGGGGATGAAAAATATGCCCATTCCGGAGAGTGATGAAAATGGGTTAACGAAATAAATTTATTTTTTCTGTCAATGTTTTTATACTCGTGGATATACACGTGTTCTGTATTAAAGTATGTGATTTTTTTTAAATTCCGCTTTATAAAATGCGGTACTCTCAGAATATTCCGTTTGCCACGAGTGAAAAATAAATTAGTAAATTTCAAATATAATATGTCGTTGATTAAATGATATGTTCACTTTTATGGACGTTGATAGCTAGTTCAATAAAGTTTTCGAATTATTTATAATATTCATATGATACGTTGAAGCCTTAACTTCCGCTGTGCTTGAAGTTCAAGAACTTCAACCATGTAATATGTTATTAGGTTAAGTCCTCTGGAACACTTTCCAAAATTCACGACGTATTAATTAGATACAGTTGAAAGTTAAAATATTCATTTAAAAATAATTAATGCCGATTTTTTTCAATATATAACAATCTTATTTTATTATTAACTTCATCATACATAAATTCGATAATAGAGCTTCTATATCAGATGATATTTTTAAATATTCATTTTTCAATTACAGCGTTAGCGTTTAGCTTTCAATTTTGATAATAAATTCAGACGTCTACGAAACCGCGCAAGAAAATTCATGTTTGCAAATTGTTGTGGTTTCACGTCATAAATGATTAAGTTCGTAATTTTTCGACAATCTACTATTATTATTTAAATAATATTTACTTAATAATAAATTATATTTTCGCGTAGTTTTGTAGAGTTGTGGAGGGATTGCTAATCTGGACCAATCCAAGACAAGCAATCTTAACAGTGATATGAAGGAAAACCATATTTCGCCGTGATTTATGATTCTCGTATTATGACTTTGCTCATTCCATAGCAAAATTCGTAATGTTGGAAGTAGGCTTTGGATTCTTATAAAAACACAGTCGATTCCGCTTAATGTGGATATATTAGGACGGGGTATATTATGCTAAACGGACATAAATTAACCGAAAATTTGATTTCTTAAGCCAATATTATGAAAAAATAATTAGTAAGTACGAAATATTGTTGAATAAATCAAATGAATTATTAAAAAAATTAAACATGTCATCGACATAATTTCTTTTTGATTTTACACGTGTTTTCAATTATTTTTATAAATTTTGATCCAAAAATGTAGTTGGTTCTGTCGTTAACCGATTACGTAAAAGGGTTTTTACCCTTGATCATTGTCAAACGGCGTCCTCCCGATTTTTCCATGGTAGTCTCAAGCATGTGGTAGTCACGGGGAGACAGATTTAAGCTATAAAATCATTCCCCTCTGCTCGATATCGTGCCAAAAGCCTTTTACACGCTCCAGAACGGTTTGCTTTTTGATCTTCCAACAGGAGGCGAGGGATCCACCTTAGTGACACTTTTTGGTAAGCCAAGTCATTTGAAATGATTGCTTGAGGTTACCCCAGTACGATTTCTTGAAATCTGTTTATGCAATTCGGTCGTAAAATTCGGATCCTTTTAAGGATTTTTTTTAGAGAACTGTTCAGTTATTTGATAAAATATTATAGCAGGTTTTACCTATGACATATATTCAGTGTAGAGTACATTGCCCTTTATAGGTTCCTAATTTTCTGTATATTTTGCATTTTTTTTATTTAAAATTGAAAAATGAGTATTTTGAAAATTAAAGAAAGAAATTCTGGCAACAATATGTTTCATTTTTACTATGAATGGCTTATATATTTATATTTTTTTACCTACAAGGAGAAAATAAATTGATAGCAGAATGGTATGAGAAATTTTGTATCAAAACTTAAGCTATGCAAAAAACTACAACTGATAAAGAATGCTACACTTTAACTAGAGGTATAAATTTTAGACGACTTAAAAATAGACTAGCAGTAATAGTTTTTTTCAAAAGCTTACCAGCAACTCCAAGCTATTTTCAGCGAATTTGCTAAAATTATATTTAGAAGTAAAAAAGCAAAATAAATGAATAAAAAATGGTTTCAACTCTTCAGTTCAATTTTATTATGTATTTATTTAACAGACCAATTTTTAAAATTGATTAGTGTGTGATATTTCCTTTGAAACAATCACCCGGGTGAAGGCCTGGTTTCTATGGTATCACAATGCCTTTGCAGAAGAAGGTAGTTTCAACTTTTCTCTCTAGCAGTTTTTCGATTTAAACATACCATGCAGTCCTTATATTTCTTGGGATTACTGTAAATGAAATATCCAGTTCCATCTAAACGTTGTTCTGTATCAGTTGTTGATAATTTCCCCGGTTTTGATTTTGATACACGAAAATTTCCGACCAATTACCAGTTAAAAAAAATATTTTATTATCCCGATTAACTGGAATGATATTTGATTTAAAGAAAAATATTAGTTCTTCGTGATTTTTTACTGATGACCGATATATAAAGTTGCTTCCTTTGACGATCATTTCATATTGAATATGTAATCCATAACAATTTTCGTGTTATTACATTTTCTATTCTAAAAATTCGTGAAAAAATCTCGAGACAGTTGAATAATACAGCGTTCAAATGTATATTTGCCAAGATTCCGGCGGCGCAGACGCCCGGTCGTCGCATGTGTATATCGGAAAGTCGGTTATGAGGAATGCCGGTGGTGTGAGACGGTAGTGTGGTGTGAGGAGGACAGCTCCGGGGTGGCTACGTAGCTGTAAATAATTGTCTGGACGTGATTTACCGCCCGGCAGGCTTGCGTAGGGAAATCGTCGCGATTTATCAACGGCGGCGACAGGGGCGGCCCGCCTCCAGAACCGGCCCTGTCTTCCGCCGAGGAGATGTGTGCGTGTGTCGCTCGCGAACTTGCGAGATGTGCGTAATTAACCCCATGCATTCCCCATGTCGAGGATTGGGAGTGGGGGCGATCATTGTCAGGGATGCCGGGCGATCGACGTATGTCACAGTTCGAGTGGTATCTGGGTTAAATTGGTGATGAAGGTCAGATGGTAAATGGAGAAGCGGGAAGAGGGGATTTGGAAATAGAGATTGCTGATCGTCGCTCTATTTTGGAGGCCTTGTATCTTACCATGCACAATTTGATTTCTTATTTTTTTATTCTACGAATCTATTGGGTTGTTCGGAAAGTCATTTCATTGCTGATATAGCAAGGCTTTTTGGTTGGTACCCTTTTAAATATGGAATATGAAAAGCAGAATTTTCGGCATATTTTACTTTTTTACTGTCGAAAAGGTAAAAATGCTGTTCAAGCAAAAAAAAAAATTATCCGATGTGTATGGAGAAGATGTATTGACCGAACGGCAGTACTAAAACTGGTTTGCAAAATTTCGAGCCGGAAATTTTGATGTTGAAGATGAACCACGTTCTGGAAGGCAAGTTGAAGCTGATAAAGACACAATAAAGGCATTAATTGATGCAAACCGGTGAATAACATCTCGAGAGATTGCTGAGAGATTAAATTTATCGAATTTGACATTAAATGAACATTTAAAACGCCTAGATTTAATCTCAAAGGTCGACATATGGGTTCCTCATGTACTTACGGAAAGAAATTTATACCGTAGCGTTGCCGTCTGTAATTTGCTTCTCAACCCTTAAGAAAATGATCCATTTTTGATGCGCATCATCGCTGACGTCGAGAAACGGGTCGTCTAAAACGATGTTAAACGCAAGAAGATCAAAGAGTAACAAAAAAAAACCGGCTCAAAACACTTCGAAAGCCGATATTCACCAGAAAATGATAATGATATCTGTTTGTTGGGGTTTCAAAGGAATCGTTTTGTTGAGCTTCTACCGGACAACACAACGATCAATTCTGAAGTGTATTGTCATGAGCTGGACAAATTGAATGATTCACTTAAACAGAAAAGGTCAGAATTGATCAATAGAATAGGTATAGTGTTCCACCAAGATAATGCGAGACCTCATGCAAGTTTGTTAACTCGGCAAAAGCTTTTAAAGCTTGGATGGGATATACTGCCATAACTACCATATTCTTTAGATCTGGCTACCTTCTGATTATTATTTGTTCCGGTCTCTACAATTTATTTTAGACGGTAAAACCCTTACTTCAAATGTGGAGGTCAAAAATCATCTGGATCAGTTTTTTGTCAGGAAAGAACAAATATTTTATGAGTGTGTAATCATGCTACTGTCAGAAAGATGACAAAAGGTATTTGATCAAAATGGACAATATATAATTTAATAAAATATTTATTCACTATAAGAAAATCGTCTTAGATTTAAAATAAAAAACGAAATTACTTTCCGAACAACCTGGTATATAAAAAAATATTTCTGTTTTGTATTCACTTTAGAGTATTCCGCATTTAGCTTTCTAGCTCAACTAATGATACATCAAATCACTATCATGTATTATTTATTTATTTATTTATTTATTTATTGTCTACGATGAATGAATGGCATGACAGAAAGAATCCAAATCGCCATTCATCCATATAAAGAATTTTTGATAAACATTTTTTATACATATTTTTATTTATATATTATATTAAACACTGTAAAGATACAATTAATATTCAAGTGTCGAACCACGACACAGGCCAATTCATTGTTAATTGCCTTATATTATTTCAGCTGATTGAAATAATATTATTTCAGTTGGATTGAAATAAATATTTATTAACGCGGGATAGATGGCATTAAATTAATTAATTCCAACGCGCCAAACTACCCACAAAAATATTAGTTTTTATAAAACGTGCGGAGGTAATGGGTGTCTTTTTCTTACATACCTCCTGGCCAGTGTTATAAAGAATTCCCTGAATTCATAGTTATATTTACGAACGTTTGGGATTAATGTAAAGCATAGGATTAATTTGTATTTGTCTGTTTATATAGAAATGTAAATTAGATTTCAATTAAAAGCTCCATAAATCGATATTCTATTAGGTCAATAGATAGTACTCTTATCTCTCAATGATACATTTTGAGGTGTATCTACTTTAATAGATATTTTTGTCGTGACTTACTGCAAATTTGTTCACAATTATTAAAATTCATAAACTGCATAAACCGAGCTTCGAGTATGATTAATATATATCTACGTAAATATATGCTTTGTATATAGTTTTTTTTATTATTCTGTGTGTAAAATTTCATATAATGTTGATTAATTTTGATTCCGAAATCATCGTACTTAAGAAGATTAATCAGCAAATTTTAATTGCATCAGTGCTTCTGATTCATTGTATAAAATTTCAAAGGCATCTTTAATGTTTAACATCTTGTGCTAATCGATTTTTTTATTCTGAGCAATGCTTATAAATTTAATATATATTAAAGGCAATTTACGATTTTAATAATAAGCTTAGAGTGCCGAAAACTTGCTTGATATATTCAAGACTTCAGTAAATATTCAATTGAACTTATTTGATGAAATCTATGAAAAATATAGTTAAAATTTACATAGAAATACACATTATATATTCATTTTTAAATATAAAGTGAAATATTGCTTCAGTTTCTACTCTCTGAGATTTAAAATGCAGTTAAACATTAAATCTAATGGTAGTCTCTGGAAAATATTTTAAAAATTCCGCACAAATGTATTATTTATATCCAACATTTCTATGCCATGGGAGTTTAATTATATTCGATATAACGGATCGCAAAAGTTGAATCACTACTATGAAAGAAAATGTTATCATAGATTCAACGCCGACCGCAATGATTTCCATAAATTTTCTTTTTGACTCGGGCACTAAAAATGCAGACCGCAACATTTTTTTTTATATAAGTTATATTATTTATATTTATTGATATATTTTCCTAGTTTGCTTTTCGCAATAGTAAGATTGCGTATTTTACGCACACGCGTCGAATAAAATTCGCATGTTTATCGCGTCGGAGACTTCGCAGGCGTTATGCAAAGTGATGATATCAAACACGGATGCAGAAGTTTGGATTCGGTCTTCTCTCTCCCCTATCCCGTCATCTTGTTATGTGGTTACCCCCCACCTCGGGCAAGGGGATGGTTATAGATCCCAACCCTTCAGCCGTCCAGGGAGTCGTTCACCATTCATCCCCCCGAGCGAGATATACCAAATGGCCATCACAATTTGCCAGGCGCACGATCAGAATAAAAATTGCATTGAAAATGAAATGCCTTTGTCACGTAAAAACAGAAAAATATATTACATAATCGCGTATATTGATTTATATTGTTAGCATTGAAAAATAAGTATCACTTATTCTAATTATTTTTTTAGTAGCATATTTAGTTAGCATCAAGGTATTTTATATTATTTTTTGTAAAAAGCTCTGAGAATACCAAAAGATTTTTTGTGCTTTAACATCCAATTTCAATAAAAATTGTTTTTTGTTTTAATAGTTTATTTTTAATATCGCTGCTAATAAATCGCTAAATGTTTTTTTGCTAATATTGACACGAAGTTCTAGTATTAAATTTAGTATTACATAACATATATAAATTAATTGTGGAGTATTTTTTGTAATAATTTTAAAACTGTGCTTCAATGTAAATATTATTTGATAATGGCGATAATTTAGTTTAAAAATGTAAACAATATATATCAAGCTTTATTTATTTATTAATATTAATTAAATTCTTAATTTAAATAATTTTATCTTGTCTGAATATATCTCAACAACCTAAGACAATCATGTGCTGCGGGAACACATTTAGAACTCCTAAAATTAAGGAAAAGCTAAAAAATCTAGATCATATGCAAAAGAATTAAAAAATCTTTCTATTAATTATTAAATCAAGAAAGAGGCATGGATTCTAGAAGTGAGATATTTTTTTGAAAAATAAGATGGCTTCTACAGAAACCAGTGGTGGTATTAGATAAAGCTTCTCATCCAAATGAAATTATTTTAAAACAGGCGACAGCATTACCACACAATCTTAATTCTTTAATTCAATACATGGATCAAGGAACTATTTCTTTAATGAAACGAGATAATATTGATATTGTTGAATCCTTTTGTAAAGTATATGTCGACTTGATTAATTTTTGTACATATACGGGGTATAAAATTAGGTTAGTAACACTCGTTCAATCGTTGAAAATTTGTTTAAATACTAACGAGCATAAAATAAGTGAATTATGTGAGTTAATGAGAAATTTAGAAGGCTTTGAAAATGTCAATACATAAAATATTTAAGATTCACTACAATATCAGTCAAAGAAGGGACAAACAGAATGAGGGAGCAAGTGAAGAAGAAGAAATTTATAATTCGTATTAGTTTACAACACGGCACAGATTTTCATTGACACATTAGAGTACATGGACCAATCTAGATTCAATTATAAGGATAGGAGTATTTCAACCGACATTAGAAAGTCTTATTACTCGTTGCTTACGGGAGTCGTAGATTCCACGTCAAAGGCGTCTTTGTGTATGTACGGGACGCGAATATCACACGCTAGCCGACACTATGCGTTTGATTGGCTGTAAGTTTTACAATGTATTGTTTTTTCAAATATTGTTTTTTTGTTAGATAATTCATAGTTGTAGCAATACAAAAATTAGACCTCAAAAAGATTTTAGGCAAACACAGCAAGTGAATATTTTCTCGACAATTGTTTAATGTTTTATATTCATTGTAAAATAAACACCACTCAAGATTTTATTTATTTATTACACTGCTATAAGCTTTTTTTCCATCAGCCGATACTATGCGATTTGATCTGCTGTATCTTTCACAATGTTTTGTTATTTTTCAAATATTATTATCTGTAAAACACAAGCCTTTTATATAAATATTCAAAAGACGTTTCCAAAATGTTTGATGTTATAAGATATATTTTATATGTTTTGCTTTAATTTTTTAGTAAATATTTAAGTTCAAGTAATTAAATTTTCACCTCAATATCTTGATTATGAACGAATAACAAAACACAATAAACGAGTTATGATTTTTTATTGTTCGCCAAATTTTGGCGAATGCGCCCCCGCCTCAGCGCATGTTCGCCCTGAAATGTGTTAAAAAGAGTTCGCAAGCAAACCTAAATCACAAAATTTACTAATAAATATTACCCATGTAATATAAATATAATTAATACCCATAATAAAAAATAAATGTAGGGATTATCTGTATTTTTTAATTATTTGTGGGGCCCATCTCCATCCTTAACTTTGGGAATATACTTTTATTTTAAATATTTAATTTTTATTCTTATCTCGCAAACATATCTAATCATTTATTAATACAACGAGTTACAATATCCACTGATATATTAATACATACATTTTGCATTTGATTCGTCTCTAGTTTTACATACAATTATTAATTATTCAGCTTGGGTTTTTAATACTCTTTTCTGCATTCTTTATTCGAATCTAAATGGAGATTTATTGTGTTTACGTCACACATCTGCTGTATCAGCTTCTTTATTTATTTACTGTTTTGGTTTTCTATTTTTTTTTTGATATAAAATATTCAAATATGCCAAAATCGTACACAAGTCATATTACAGCGACAGCTTACCCTCGACTCGTCCTTGAATATTCACGCTTAAACTTTCACGAGAAATCCTCGTGCTTTTTTTCATACTATCCCCCCCTCGTATTTTCATGCGAAATGTTTATATAAAATTTGCATGTTTTTCTTTACGTGGACATGCCGAATTTACATGTAAAGGGAAAAGTACGGTCAATTCGGCCCGAATCTTTTATCCGTATGAATATGAACGATGCGAAAAAATGTGTAATTCAAAAACAAATGCGCTGCATACAAAGGCTTTTATTTTTATCGCATTTATGATTATTCTCTCGCGAGATTTGACACAGTAATTATATTTACAAATAAATAATAAGCGTATGCTCTTTTATAAATAAATCCCCGTCGGCATTATCCAATGGCAGAATTGAGATTTTATCTCGTCTGACAGATTTATTGCGAAACCTCCCCCGCTGAAGAATTTCTTTTCCCAGATAGAATTGGAATCTCTTGACTGATTGGACGATATCCAAAATTATTTATTATCAGAGAAAGGGGTCGGACTTATCTACTGAAAGAATCCAATATTTGACCCATGAAATATATGAAGATATATATATATATTTAATTTTATCATGGAAATGTGTACGTATATTTTATTCTGAGATTAATTACTTAACACATCATCATCGTCAAGCTTTTTTAAAACATATATATTTTAAGGCATGCTTTTTAAGTATGCATACATTTACGTAACGTATTTTATTTTTATCCTGGAAGTTATGAAGTAAAAGCTTTATGGCATAAGCCAATTTGGACCATCGCGCGCATTACTTCAGGAGCCGCGCTCGTAAAGAAGAACCAAGCTTTTACAACCATATGATTCTTTAATGAAACCACCTAGCCGTGGAAAATAATTTTCGCTGCACGGTGGCTGTGGGTCCCATAAATTGGCCCTTGCACATTAGGGAGCATTATCATAATTTCGTCGGATGCGGAATGTGCGGTAATGCAGATCCCCCGTCTCCGGAAAGAAAGCCTTTCGCCTCTCTATCTGCGTCGCACAGTGAAAAGGCTTATCTCCATCTCGCCACCTCTCGCCGCCGACCGCCGCCCGTGCAGCCTCCCCCGCGCTTATCCCTAATATGGGGGATGGAGGGCTATTTTTATTGGCTTATTGGTCCCGCGTTGTGCGTTATCAGACGCTCTATCAACCACTCGCGAAAACTCTCAACATCCATTACCGAGGGTTTCGGGATCCGGTGTTATTCAATGCGATACATTATAGAAACACCCGCGCGAGTGTCAATATTCATAAAAAAATGATAAAGCACTCTATTAATCTCGTTTTCCGAATTTTATAAACAGAGTCCTATGTATTATTTAGCTGAAATTAAATTCGCAGAATTCGGCTCGTAACTTTATCATAACTATACATAGGCGTGCGGTCTACTTAAGCAGACTTTATATATATAATATCCAACAAAATTTTCTATGTTTACATCAACTACACATGTATTCAAAACTTTGTTTACGTAATTATTTAGAGTAAGCTGATTAAATTAATGATTTTTATTTACATTATATATTAAAATGTTACTCATTTTTTATTAAATAAATTGGAAATAATTTTCTAAATCATAAATAAAATACTATTCATAAATTGTACGCAAATGAATGCAATTATTTTCGAATAATTGTACATATTTTTATATTATTTTATTCCAAAATTTGTTAAGATGTAAATAATGAACGTCTTTAGAACGTAACATAAATTATCGTATTTTTTTACGCTTCTATTACAAGCTTCTTGTAACAAAATATAGCCTCATTATTTTTTTAAAATACTTTTGAGCGTCTCACTTTATCGTAATCATTTTTATCCAGAATTTTAATCTCGTTTTTTTTTTTAAATATGAAAAGTAATAGTTATCTACTTTAATTCTTAAAAAAATATTAAACGTTAGACGGTCACTATGAACTATGGTAGTGAGAGTAAAATGAGTTCTTCCTATTTATCTCCTCATCTGATTAAGTGTTTCACTATTATTTTTTAATTTTTTTGTAATATTTTTTTTTCGCATAATATGGAATATTAATAAACATAACATATTTAAGTCTGCAAAATTAAAATTGCAAATTTTCGTCGTCTTCCTCCAGAGCACGAACATAATGCGAGAAACCTATAAATTATTTAATAAAATTTAAGAGTGAAAATAAAGTACATATAGTAGTTATAATATATTTTAAATATGTTTTTAAAAAATGAAAAGGCATTAGCCATTTTTTTTAGTTTGAGAAATAAATATTATAATTATAATAGGTAAAACTGAATGATGCACTGTCAATTAAAAATGTTATCAGTCTTTAGAGACTTTAATAGTTGCTATAAAAATCTCCTAGAGAGTTTTAGTAATCGTTAATCCGTTAAAAAAAGCATGTTCTCGTTTTAAATGCTGGAGATTAATCCGGTTTATTTTATTATTATGATAAAACTAATTTTCATACAAGTACTATATTTATTTATTTTGACTACAATGGATAAATGGCATAACATAAAGGTTCCATTCACTCATATACATCATATGTGATAAAGGTTTTAACGATGCAAGTGGAATGAGTCTCTCACACTAATATTCCCGCCAGTGTCAAACCATGACACTGATTAATTTTAATATTATTTGAATTGAATTTATATTATTTTTAAGATCATTTATTCAACAAAGGATAGATGGTCAATGGTCCAAACTACATACATAAATATCTTTTTATAATACATTCGGAGATAATGAGTCTCTTATTCTTACATATCACCTGGCCAGTGTTGTAAAGAATTCCCTGAATTCATAGTAATCGTCGGACACCTATCCGAGTACTAACTTAGCTCATTCGCGGTTAACTTGCTTTATCGAAATAATATACATGTTACCAACAAATCATAATAATGTATTTATTATTAATTGTTAGTTGTATTATTTTACATGATATATTTAAACATTAGCTATATTTTTTCAGAAATCAATATAATAAAGAAAGTTTGGCTTTATTGCTTTAAGTGAGTTTAACAACAAAAGTCGATTTAAATATCATCCCTTACTATATACAATCATAGTTTTGCAACAAAATCATTTATGTTATAATTATTTTTTTAAATTGGATAAGAGCTTTACGACTTTTTTGTAAAATCACACAATGGAATCTCCAAGTATTCTTTTATGTGACACAATAGTTTTAATTTGTTACATTTATAATAAATCTGGATTCGATTTTATATTGCTTATCTCAATATAAGCATAATTTTGTAACAGTCTCTATAACTTTTTTAGTTTATCGATTTTAGTCATTTTTATATTTGTTGAAGCTTTTCTTCTCGTACCACTTGGAATGGCACGAGTCAAGCAAGTATGGTATGAGTCCAGCACAAGATTTTCTCGATAATATCTTTCCTCATAATATATACATACACACGCCTTAACAATTGTACATTTTTGTGAAAAGAACCGTTGCCACGGCGACGACGTCGCTTGTAGTAATAACAGGATATTTCATGTTTAACCTGTACAGAAAATCACTATATTTCCTCGGCAGTCGTTTTACAGGGCGTCGTACATTTTCATTGTGTAGCCGGGGGATAAGCCCCCGTCTCCTGTGCGACGTAAGCCTCAGTCCTGCCAGTGTATATTTTATTTTTGTGACGTTTCATAAATTGGCCCGTTTCTGGTCATTTCCTTTGGTACGTATTTTAATTCGTGCATTTAGGATAATAAAGACGGCGGTTCGCCCGGGTCTAGGGGGACCCTATATAATTTAATTCGCAACGACATACTTTCTAATTTGGGACCCCCGGCAGATATATGAAACATTTAACCGGAATGCGACTTAATTAAAATTGCTGTAATAAATATTTTTTTAAACGCCGGCTTTCTCTCTGTCTTTCTCGAATTAATTTCGTTCCACTTTGCAGATGGGCCCCCGGTTTAATTGAGAATTAATGTAATTGTTAAATTAAAACTATGCCTTCTGAGAATACTAATTAATTTAATATTAATTAAAATGAATACGCCTGTAATTAATTTATTTATTCTTTATTTTTCACGCATTTTGTTATAAAACTCATATTTTATACAGGTTAGATGTTCAAATGCATTCGATTCCAATAATTGCGTATTGCTCAAGACAGTTTAATGTATATTTATAAGGTCGTTAGGTGTTTTGGCGGCATCCGATGCATAATTTACACGAAACTCTGGTATCTTCATGCAGATTTACGAGTGCACGGTGTCGTCCTTTCTTCCGGCGACACCATGCTGTGAAACTGCTTAACTCTTCTTCCAAACTCGTATACATTGATTCACAGTTCTTTTATCTCGGAGCCGGACGACTTACAGCCGAGTGCACGGGCTTATCTAAATAGAAACTGAAGACAACTTCTGAAATAGGGTCCCGGCCATAAAGCCCCCCAGCATTTTCCGACAATGTATGTATAGATTAAAAAAAACACATATATTTCATGGATTTATGTCTTGCTGTGTGTTTTTTAATATTTATGTATTATTATTTCTATAGAGAAATTGTCATAATTATACTAATGTTGCGCTCAAGTTAATTTACAAATGAATCTGGCTGCATATTGCACATACGCTTATAATCTAGTCTGTTTGTGAAAGTTTTGCTTGCAGCTTTGGTTCAAAGTGTATATATGCATGTGGATTGTTTTGGTGGGTTTTAAAATTAAACTATCCTAATTTACTTTTTATTTATTAATATAACATAGTAATTTAAGTTTGAATGCGGTTTTTATTTATTAAAAAAATATATTTTAAGTGTTCTGTATAAAAGCTTCAGAGCTTAATTCTTAACCGGCACGTGGGAGTAAACGATGATGATGTAAATTTAAAAAAAAAGTTCATTGAATGTTTCTTAGAAATCGACGCTGCTTGTGGAAGCTCGTTAACAACCATTTCAATTGAATAGCCATTGAATAGAAGTACGGGCAAATTGAAGAGAGGATTTTGATAATAAATATGGGCGAGTCATAAAAACACATAAAAGTTTTTCGCAATTTAACTAATCCCCCGTAATAATAATATCGCGGAATTTATTCTCGTAGCGAACAAAGCCCACGAATTTAAAGGGAAATCTCGCAATAATAAACATTCAATTAGCTTTGTATTTATATCATTGTTGTTTTCAATACAACGTCTTAATTACCTAAAATATTTGCCCGTTCGTATTATTAAAATCTGCAAAGCTCGCCCCCCCGTTCTGTTTCGTTTTACACGGAATTGGATATCGTTTTCGTTGTTTCCCGTTTGGTGGTCGGAGGAGGCTTGATGCGAGGCATCAGTCGTGACACACGATCGCGGAATCCCATCCGAAATTTAACGAGAACGAGTCAAAGAAAAGATGAGATCGTAATGAAAATACACCTACGAGTTTTCGCCGGCTTTGTGCCGCGCCCGGAGACGAAAGGGCGTAACGCGAACCATCCCGGAAAATTCGATTTCATTGCGGATTTCTGTTCCATTTTTATTGCCACTTTCCCCTTTTATGGCGATTTTCTTTTCGGCGCCCTTTTATTTCTTCATAGCACTCAAATTGATCCGACGTCATGTTTGGATATCATTGACACAGCGATATTCGGCAAGCGCTACCTATCTGCAATGCCGAGCCGTTAGGACGCTTTAACAGCTTTTAAAAGAAAAATGGAAAAAATATAATGATTAGGATAAAATTTTCAAAATAATTGTTATAAAAAATATATTTTACTCAAACAATACCATACTATTTTTTAAAACAACATATGCCATTGTTTGTATTTATTTTTTTATCATTGAGAAAGTATATTTACGTATGCAATTATAATTATTATATTATTCTAAAAAGTGAACTAAAACCATTAACTAAATTTATGGTCAAGTAAAAATGCCTAATCTGATTTAAATCGGAATATGAACATTTAAGGAACAAATTTAAATCAGAACAACCCTTAGAATTATAAATTAATGTAAAAATTCCTCGTTAAATGAAATACTTACTACATAGAAACTCGCAACTTTGTTGTACAGTTTTATTGAAAACGTATTGAAAAAAATGGGGTTTGGACAAAAACGAGAGAAACAAGCTATTTATTATCAAAATAACTGTCAAGATATTGACGAAGAATTCATTAATATCTTGCCTTGAAATGCTTGGGGTCGTTGGGTGACCCCCATCGGATGCCGCGGTTGTTTTCGAGCTGCCGTGATGGATGGGTAAACGAGATAAAATCCAGATGAGTGTCAATCATATAATTAAGTGCATGTTTTATATTTGAATTTTCTTTTCTTTTTTTTTAATCAACGGCTTATGGCACATATCTACGTTTAATAGCCCCGGCAGCTAACCAGTTAGACAAAAAAGTCTTGAGATAAAAACGTATTTATTTTTAGCCAGCAAGGATTTAAAAAAAACATGTAAAAAACGGACAATTTAATTATTTTTAGTTTCTCTAATATTACAACAATAATTTATGATCCAAAAATTGCAATTTATGTATTATAAAATTTTATATGGTTTTAAAATACATATATTGCATATATGCGGTGAACTAAATTAAAACATCAATTTATAAAAAAAAATTAAGTTTACTTCAATGAACTACATTAGGAGAAAAATTATAATATTTTAAATTAGCCGACATTAACGAGTTATTCGTTGATCAAACAAGAGATGAAGAAAAATAATTTTAATAATGATTTTGACTATGTCAAATATCGGATTTGCTTTAATCTAACCGTAAGACCTCATTTTCCATTTTCATTACGCTTTCATTTTCAAGGTAATTTTTTTTCTAGTCTCAAGTCCCAGTTTTAAGTTTGAAAATTTTAATGATACTGCCAAATAGTTAATAATATGTCCCTGTGAGTATTCGATTTTTTTTTGTCGCAGTCGTTGCATTAGTTTTTGTTGAAATTCATATAACACAAAATTTCAGAAAAAATATTTTTCTGGCATATATCCTCCCATTTGAATGTGGCTCAATTTATGCGATTTCCATTCACGCCTCGAAGAAACTATCCTTTGGGTAAATAAAGGTATGACTATAGATTATATTGTGTAGATTTGTTTTTAATAGTCATCTTCAATTATAGTTTTTTATTAAAGATACAGTAGTAATGAGTCTCTTAAACTAATATTCTGCCCTTCGAGTATCATAAAGAATTCCTAAATTCATAGATTGCATCAGAAGATTGACCTATCCAAACACTAGCTTAGTTGAATCACAGTTAAATGACATTAATATTACTGATTGTATGTTACCTACAAGCCATAACACTGGTTATATTCGTTGTAGGTCTAATTGATATATATTTTTCTAAACATTCGTTCTTGAAGCTATATTATTATATTTATGATTCAAACCTATAAGCAAATAATTTTTATTTAATATGTATTATAGATTTATTTACGTATTTACCGGTTAAATACATACCTTAATTTAAACGGTTGTTATCCCATAATTTAATATGAGCTTACCGTCTTTATTTACGTGGTCTTTCGTAGAATATATCTACCGTATATAGGTCTAAAGGTAAAACCATTATTTGCTAAACTTCTGACGTAATTCAATGCAGATTCATCTTGAATGTCGTATATAGCATTTTTAAATACAATAACCCAGGTCTCTCCGCCGGCATTCTCCATTGAGCAAAGCACAGATAGATCCCCGGTCAGATTTAATATCAATAGAAGTTAAGTCGATCCTTTGGACGGTGTGCATTGACCAGCAGAGCCAATAAACACAAGTACCGACGCTAAATAAGAAGAAAAAGTGTAAGGAAACCGTACTCAAACAATCTCGGCTTTATCGGGATCGTACCTAGGCATTCGCGTGTTTGCTAGGCGAGTGGTCCCGAGTTAAACCTTATCCCAAATATATTACAGCGCTTAACCTGGAAACGGGTTAAGTAAGCGGAAAACGGGTCAAAGTATGTAAGCGGATAAAATTTTATAATTGCTGACTTGTGCTGTGTACGATTTAATTATTTGCATATTTTGTACTGGCGCTATTTTCCTCCGTAATTAGATATTAAAGAAAATTCCGCGCTGAATTGCTGAATTTAATTATATTTAAATCCGGCCAAAAGTATTAAATAAGATAATTATATTTTATAATGCATATATTCAAAATTTATTTATAGGAGATATAAAACTCGAGCATCGGTACAAAAGCTGATATCGTAAAACGGAAATATTTGCATTGAAAATGTATTTGTGAAGAGAAAACTTTTTTTATGAATGATGGACGAAATTAATTAATTTGTTTTCCGACCACTTTTTCATGAAAAACTTGACTCGTTACCGCGTGAAAGTTACTTGATCCACTGCGAGGCGGTCCATTGTGGCGCTCCTCGAGCTATTATTTTTCACGAGATTCCAGAATGTCTCGCGTACTATTTCGGTGTGAATTGAATATTACAATGGGGGCATTTATTATTCGGCCAACTTGCCACTGGAAGTTGTTTCACATTGTGAGCGCCGATCCTGACGGAGGACCAAAGAGGACGGTCGGAGGTGCTAATGGCGTTTGGTTCGACGGGAAATCTTCTGGGGCGCCATTAAAACTTTTGCAACAAAGGTGTTTTGTCTGCGCTACGTGAAGGGATAACCTTAATGCGGGACCAACAAATTGCTCGAAATGTATAAATATTTTTTGGGGGACACCACAGAAAAACTTTTGAATATATTTTCCCGCTGAAAATACACGAAACCTCGTATTTCCGAGAATATTTTTTATGATTTTTAACATCGAAATCAAACAAACACTACACACATTGTTTTTTTTGGCTTAAATAAAAGTAAAAGCACGTTTTTATTGAAATAATGGTTAGGTTGGTTAATACAATATTTTTTGTTGTTGTTTATTATTCTAATGTTGCTAATTTTTTGAAGAATAAATTTGTAAAAAAAATATAATGAGAGTAGCTTATAGATTCGACTAAGGACTGAGTGAATAAAGGATTAGAGTAGAACCGTAGTACATTTATAGTACAAAAAATTATGATTTTTTTCTATATTATTTTGTGGATCTTTTAATAAAATTACTGTCTTGTCAGAGAAATGTTGCGATTTTCTATTCTGGTTGATTATTTTTTAAAAAACTGTGTCAATGGTAATAAAAATAATGATAAATGCAATTAGTCCATTTTGAACGCCAAGTTTATTTAAAATTGCATTTAAATCAAATTTATTTTTTAAAAAAATGTAAATGCAGAAAATAACATAGAGAATTTGTGAAATGTTATGAAGATTTAATCGTGCAAATATTTTTTTTAACTGTTTAATATTTATTTAAACATTTAATGTCAGCTTTAAAATAATTATGTCACATAATCTCGCGATTATTTTAAAAAATCTGTTATATTTTTATTTATCAATTAAAGCCAAGAACTAATAATGAATCGACTCTTAGACAAATATGGTTCCTAAACTGGTTTATTTGTTCATATAAGAAAAACGTTGACTAACATTTATTAAACTAATTTTCACCACAATATTTTTATACCATTTATAATTCTTTAATTATTTAAACATATATATGGTATGAAATTAATATTCTTGAATAGTAATAAAATGTGATTAATATATAAGTAGCATTATTTAAACGTATCGTCATTTTTTATGGATATTTCTCAACCGATTCGCCTAATAAATGGACGCAATAAAGAATGTTCACACCTCATATCATACCCATTTATCAGGGCTGTCAAAACAGTTCGCACTGATAAATATCTCATGTATGGAAATAAACAGCACTCTATGTAATTTATGCTTTCGGTTGTATTAAAAGAGTCGAAAGTTGCCGAAACCCCTTTCTAGAGCCGAAGTTTTTCGACTCAACTTTGAATAATGGACGATTATCACGTCTTCTTTTTTCCATAATTACCCATAGAAGAGCGCAGCTTTGTAACTCTATAACTTGATAAAGTTTAACGTTTTTAATTAAAGAGAGTATCCGGATTTTTTAACGGTGCAAAATATTAAATCGCAAAAAAATGGTACACTGTTATTAAAAATTCTTCGGCAACGCTTTGGAGACTCGAGAGGTCTTTTGTTTTGCGAATGTTGGAAGAAGCCAATGCTAATATCGAGAGAGTTGACGGCATTCTGTACTCTTTGTGGCATTGTGCATATGGAAGTGCTATTAAGATATTGTCATCATGAATTTTATATTTCTTTCATATAATTATATTGAAAGGTTTTCATCCGTCGTGAAAATATGGAATATATTTTTTTATGTTGAGTGGCATTTTGTCAATATTTCTTTTCTATTAAGATATTGGTTCGGAATCCGATGTCAATAAATTTCCGATGACACAATAGAACGAAAATATTATTATCGAGAAAAAACATCATATCTTTGGTTAAATAATATAAAAAAAATCTCAATTTATTTCAGACGGGTAATTCTTTAATCGCATCAGAAACGAATCGACCCAATTCTGATTCATTACGTCTAGGTAATTAAGCTCTTTAAGATATCTCTGTTGTTATAATCTGCTTAATAATCGTTACGATAAATTTTATTCTTTTGTTCTTGATTTAAGAAAAAATCTTTGTTATTCTACGCGTGTACACGACGCTCGCTCTTTCAAGTTTCAGATTTCGATGGGGGGGTGGAAAAGTTTTGTTATAAAAGCAACATCAATGGGGTTATCAAACGCGGGTAAGAGGATACTAAAAAACGCGGAAGTGAAGGTCCATTGTCATCATCCTAAAGTTTGGGATATATTTTATATTTTAAAATTATTTTTTTTTGTTTATCTGTGCCGGAAACTTTGATCGTTAATGCGATGCTGCATAAGTAGGAAGTGCGCCCGATGGGATAATTTTAACATATTACGAAATACTTGAGAAATATTTTAAGCTTACCCAACCTCAAGAATTTCACAACTTATTAAATATTTATTTTCTCATTTAAATTCTTAAATTATTTTACATTCAAAGGATTTTTATGAATTACACACTTTGAAACTCTGAAACTTTCGAGCTAGTTAAATATGAATTTTCATGATTCTATGATTAATATCATTTTTTAAGTTAAGTCAAAAACTTAACTTAACTGTTAAGTTAAGTTTTTGACGAGAATGACAAAAAAAAACACGCGATATGAAAAACCTAGCTATTTTTTATTTGGATAATCACGCAAATCGGATTGGATTTTAAGTTTTTTTATATATAGAGCTCTTCTTGTACGTCTTGAATAATCTGTAAAACAGCTTCTAAGGCTCTCAATAAATTCTGTAGAATCTTATCTGCCTAAAATTGGATACATCGAGCTTAAATTAGATTAGAGGATAATACATTGCATCGAAAACAAGGACCTTGAACTTTCAAGATCTTCAATATCTGTACCAGTTTTTTACGGTCATAATTCCTAAAAGCATGTATTATTTACATGTCAATTTTTGTAGTTTACTATTACAGATCGAAGGGGAAAAAATCGAATTTTATATTATCTTTTAATTAAAATTTTAAATCGTAAAATCGTTAAAACATATATCTAATGTTCATAAATAAAAGTTACTGTTGGAAATTGTACGCAAATAGCGGAAAAACAAAAATTAAATTTAAAAGCACTTTCAAATATTTACCCAAACCTCTTTTAATTTTAGTAAAGACGTAAGTTAACGGCGTCCGCTTAAAAAATATAAATTCAGAAAATTCTTTAGGTACTGATTAACTCCAAATGTTTTATAAAAAAAAATTGTAGGTAGTTTCGCGCGTTGGATTTAATCAATTTAATGCCATCTATCCTTCGTTAAATAAAAATTTTAAAAAATATATAAATTGCATTCTACAATAATTGAAATAATATTAAAAATTAATGAGTGTCGTGATTTGACACTGCATCTTTAGATCCGTATCGAAACTTTATTTGGGTAAATGGCGCATTATAAATTTTATTGCCATCCATTCATCTTAGTCAAACAAATAAATAACTCGATTTGCACTGCGAAATTATTAATAAAAATAATATAAATTTTCTCTAAGAGTATCCATCCACTCAATCGATGAGATATGTTTGACAATTATATGACATTGACAATGATATTGCAGACAAAAAAGTGAAAAAAAATATTAACTTTTTACATAAAAAATTGCCACAATTAATTTTAATGTTGGCACTATAGTTTTAAGTAAAATTATTAAAAATATAATCGCCCCTTGATGTCTAGGAACGAATAGTTCGAGAGGGAGGTGATTGATAATAATTAATAAAAACATGATCCCTAATAATGATAGAAGTTTCTCAGTCATTTATAAAAACAATTCAATGCAAAATTTTATTAAAATTAGGAGTCCGAGAACAAAAAACATTATTCGTTTAATCGATTTAAAAAAATCAAACTTTGCAATAATTTTTCAATGTTTTATCGGGAATATTTATGCATGTCTTTAAATTGTATTATTTAATAAAAAATATTATATATTTACTTACGTATTGTTTGAAAATATCTACCCAAAATATTGTATAAACATAAAAAATTATAATACAATAAATAATTGCTTTATCAATAAAATTGGCTCATTTTTATAACATTTTTTTTTAATTTCCGCTAAAAAAAAGCTTCTACGCATTTTCTGTCATGTTAGCGTTTCTCTTTTGACGTCAACAAGTTAAAAAAAAGGTCCTCCACAGCAATGCCGTCCCGTTTGCGGATGTTCCATATTACAAGAACTTCCTTTACTCAGTTATCGTTTTCCTTCTATTGAGTCTATTCAATTAAAATTGTTAAGATAGATATTTTGAACTATGCGTAATTAATTTAACAATACTTCGCGATATTTATAGGTTTTGGGTCGTTGTGCAAATATTTTGTTATTTTCATATGATTATTTCATTAAATCATTGGGATTCTGCAATATCATCGAATCTTGAATGCTTTCAATCTATTTATAATTGCCGTTGTAAATTTGATTTTAGTACAATCAAATTGAGAATTTCTCTGTGACAATTTATCAAAATAGCGTTAAATATTTGTATGTATCTATTATGTACAAATATTATAATGTTTATGATTAAATGTCATATGAAAATAGAATTTTAGATTAATCTACAATTTGATAATGTTATCATCATATTTTATAATGTCTAAAACATTCTTAAGATTTTTTTTTATGTTTTTTGGTAAATATAATGCTGTGTTGAGTGACAGTTTAGTAATGACTATATGATTACGCAGTAGATTTAAAAAATAAACGTAGTAAACTAAGGTCTTATTTTCTTTAGTGGTAAAAAGTGAAAGAGCGGGATAGACTATGGTAATTTACTTCGTTAACTATTCCCGCCACGTAGTTGTTTCACAATTCGGCCAATTTCCTTCGGAGAGCAGTTTCTCGAAATAATTGCATTTTCCAATAATTTCCTGCAGACGCGCGCAAGTCGAGAGGTGCAAAAAACCGTCGGGGACCTTCGACGAGGGCCTCGGGCCTCGCCCCCTGAATAGTAATGCAAACTAGGGACCCCGCGTCAAAATTGAGGTCCGACCCTGCCCTGCTTTCTCCCGTCCTCCGGCGACTCCTCCTTCCTCCGAATGCATAATTAACTTTCGCACTCTCATACGTACGCAGAGTCGAAGCATGTCGGCCGTATGATTTAATTACGTCCCGGCCATTTGCCCAGTCTTTGTGTCGTGGCTGAAGTCACTTTGTTGAATTGGAGAATACAATCAAAATATTTTTTTTTGGCTACCAAAAACGGCGGGAGTCGGGGCAAAGTGGGGGTCGTAATGTAAGCGAAAAGCTTTTTAATCTCAAGAGATGTATTTAGGAGATTGTTCGGCGTAAAATATGGAAAATATGGAATGTACATTAAATTGGTCCCATATAAAAATATATATATATACGCGAGGAAATAATGACGCTGTTAAAAATTCATAAATTTGTTTGAATACTTAATATTATTAATCCAATTTGTAAAATAAAATATCAGATGAGCATACATAACGTAAAATCGTTATGTAAATCCATTCATTGTTCTATTAAAATTTATATTTTTACTAAAATTCTATGACAAATCGTCCAGTAACTGCATAATAGCGCTTTTGATTGATGGCAATTTTGCACGCCTAATTTCGCTCACATTTTATTTTTATTACTATAATATAAATATGCTAATATCAAATTTAAATATCACACGTTTGCCTTGATTTAAATTGTACTATTTTTTTACGACGGTTTTAAATTAAAATGATTAAAAAAGTATTATTTTCCATTTTTAGGAAATATTCTATTAAACGTTGAATGATTTAGTGATTTAGATATTTCTGAAATCGAAGCATTATTAGTGGAAAGTGTTGTTGATGAAGATGGATTGGTGCTAATGGCGATCAATTTCAGTGATCGTAAAAGCGATCAAGTTTACGTAACGGTCTCAATTTTATTATGAAAAAAGCTCAAGGATTATTTTAAGATTGGAAAAAAATATCTAAAATTAAACTATCAACATAAACATATATTAAAAGTGTATTAAAACTCGCGCAAAAAAAATACTTACTCTGCTGATCTTTATTCCTGAGTCGAGTCTGCCTTTTTCGCTCGACGATAGAAAGGGTTCGTCAACGCCCTCGACAAACTTATTAAAAACCATTAGATAGTAAAAAAAATCTTTATTATTGATTTTTATACTGACTGTTTTTAATTTATTTTTGTACTCGTGTCGTGACTTATTTTTATCTATTGTTAAACGTTTTCTGAGTGAAGACAGAATATTTTACCTTTTCCATTCAGTGGACCAGACGTATTGACTCAAAAGATCTTTTATTGAATTCTTATTAATTTTATCCAATTAATATCTCTATATATAAAGATTTTATCAAATATTTTCAACTCTTTTAATTATTTTTTCTCTTTAAGCTCGTCATTTTAAAAAAATAAAACCGATACCAAATGTTCATTTTTTAACTCATAAGTGGTACAGGTGTCCATATGGGCACCCAAAATTTGGTGTTAGTGTCCCAAGGTATCTTTTTTTAATATTTCGTTTTATTTACAATGTATCAGCATATTAAATAAAATTAATAACTGAAATTAAAACTGCAACAGTAATTTTACATTCTTAGAATTCAGCTGTGTCTAAATCGCCAAGCTTCCAGATTAACGTTTGTTTATTTTTATCATTGGATTTTAAATTTAATTTAAAAATAATAAAAATGAGTTGTATTTACTACATTATTTATGCTAATATTAATATGAACATTATGATATTGTTCAAATGTATAACGCATAATTTTCACACTGCTTTCTAACTGCTGATGTCTTTTTACAGTAAAATCTTATGTCGACTAAAACCATTGATTATAATGAACGTGGTTTAAAACTACCTTTATAAAAAATAAATATTCAACATTCTTATTAAAAAATTCACTTATCAGCTTTTCTTTATTTTTCCACATTAGACATAACCTCAAAATGGACACGTTCGATAGGAATGGACGAGAAGACAATTATGAAAAAATAATTACCATCCCTGATTATGTTAATGAAAACTATACGTGTTAAATAATATTTACAGCAGATATTTGTCCATTCATTTTCTTTCGTAAAATAAAGACATACTCAGATATTGTTTTCATTAGATTAGCCAGAGTACTAAAATAACGTTTACATAAGTAAAACACTAAAATAATGTCAACTGCTAAGTGTAAAGAAAACAAAAGGAACCCATCGTTCACGGCTCGAAAATAACCGCGTCGTCATTACAATAATTATTCATTATATGCTTCATAATTTGATCGATATTTTTTAACTTATCAATTTGACGCGTAAATGATACGCACACTCGGCGATGTCTCACCGCAGACTGAGCTCTTGTAGCACGTGTCAACCGCACATTTCACTCGCACTCGGCACATCGTACCGGATGCGAGTGAGAAAATCATCGCAGCCGTGGCAACTAAAACGAATATTGTTGTTTTTTTTTGCAATTGCAGTCAATAAAGGACAATGATTATTTATAATATTTCTTCTTTAGACTTTTTTAGACAAATTCCAAACGTTTTTAACATTTCGGATTTATATAAAAGAGTTATTCGAGAAAAAAACAAGGGGGCCCCAATAGACCCTATTGGTACGACTGGGTAATTATAATTATCAAACTCCTAATAAAAAATCAACGACAATAATTATACGTCACCAACATCACCAATTGAGATTCAATTATCTTATTATCTATTTAAGGAGATTGCCATCTCTTTCTATTTTAAATCAATAAATAATAGAAAAAAATAAATTTCAAATTTATGGATTGCGGCAAAAATTTCATCTAGTATTGTGGATGCGTTTCTAATTATTAATTTTTTTGGCAGCTTTCTTATACGTCGTAGTCATTCTGTGCATCTCTCATCTAGGAAATTTTTTTTTATCCAGGATTCATTTCACAATTCCCAATTTAAAGTTTTGGAATTCAATATTATCATAACTATTTTATTTTTATTTTTATCATAATTATAAGAATATATTAGAAGGTGTTAATAAAAGTTTTATATTAAATTCTTACATGCTATGCAAAATTTTAATATCCATTTTCATAATACAGTCATCTGTTTTTTTAATCTATGACCGGATCAGGTTTATAGTGCGCTAGTAAAACTTACAGTGGCGTCATCCCGTTGGGAATTCGCTTTTTATCTGCTATAATATTTTGCACTAAAAGCATATACAGGTATAAAAATGACATTACGCGGCCGGCATCATTCTATCTGGATGCCGGGCCCGGGGGCAAGGGGCCGGCGTCACATTTTCAGGGGCAAAAATTTATTATTCCCATGGCGGCAAACTAGCGCCATTATTTATTAACTGTGTAATAAATTGCCGACGTGGAAGGACTAGACCAAAGAGGCGGCGAGAGAGGACAGAAGTTGATCCGCCAACAACCGCTAACGCCCTGGTCCTCTGCATCCGACCCAGTTCCGGCCCTGTTCATTGCCCGACATTACCGACCGCAACCGACAAGGGGCGGCTTTAAAACTAATAAGTGCGCCTATATTTTATAGCGTGTATAAACACCAGCGATTACAGGGACGACGTGAATAATGGCGCAACTGAGAATAAAATATATTAGGCTCGTTTTGAAAGTGACATAAGTCCATACATTTAAAAAATATAATCAAAGAAGATGCCATATAGATGTGGCTACATGTTATTTAATAAATATTTTTAAAAATTGTAGTCAACTGCTTTTACAGAAAAAAACAGTGGTGGCTCGTTGGTAAATATTATATTAAAGGGGGCTGCCAAAGATTTAAAATTTAAAAATATATTTCAAAAGTAATTCAGTATTGACGGAACGGGACTGCTCTGAGTCGTAGCGCATACAACGCTTAGCGACGATAGTCCCCCCTCCTACCCCGCTGCCGCATCCATCTTAGCGCCAACGATCAAACAGCGCTCTTGCTCTACACTGCACGGCTTAGCACTAAATATAATTTTTATTTTTATTTTCATATACACAATATATAATCAAAAGACACATAAAAATATTTTTTTCCTCAATTTAAAAATATATTATTCATTGTATTAAATATTGTAATTCTTTAAATTGTGAATTTGAGTATTAATAATAAACTTTCTTTATGGTAGAGGAATTATTATAATTTGAATGACAATGGATAAAAGTGTTTTGAGTTTTTATATATATATTTTGGGCCAATTGGCCACTGGTTGATCATATTTTTCTGTTTATATGAAAGCTTTACTAAGGATCGTATTTTTTTATTATTTTCAGGACGTGCTAGAAAACGCGCAGGATGTAAGGAACATCTCCAGAATCTCATATATATCCCGCTATCCACAATGGAGGGCTCTGCAGGCGGGATGAATGTGATCATTTCCTGTTTCTTCTTCATATTAGCCGTTCTTCCATCCACGTACAATGCGGAAAAATGCACGACGTAAGTGAATTTATTTATTAAAAAAAAATATATTTAATTCGGACGAATCTATATATGTAATGTACATTTTTGTCGAGTTGCGCTAAAAATCTATTTGTTCTGGAACAAAGTAAAAAATGGCAATGAAGCATTCATACGGCATGATGGTAGGGGATGGTCTGATGCTCTGAGTCACCCTCACACGTATTTCTATCTGCAAAGGGTTGCTTAAATTTCGAAGCACGTTGTGATAGAAGAAACGGTCAGAATATTGTGAAGTAAAAAAGGGAATAAAAAATAGCCCGTCTCTAATAGAAGACGGATCTCGCACAATATCATCGCCAAATATATATTATTAAACGTATTTTATAATTTTATTAAATTACGTTAATGGAATTGTATCCCCGTGTATGCGCACCGTGTATCCCTGCCTGATTTTGATTAATATTCGCCATTACCCGAGTTGTTACATATTAAATGTGTACAGGTAAAGCATTACGTAATAAGCTCCGGCTTACATCAGATGGAGAAAAATTTATTTGCTGAACACAAACTCGCTGCTAATGTATTTAGTATGGGGGCTGTGTGTCGGTGTTATCGTTAGCTGGGGCCGTGTTCGCGAAACCTAAACATAATTCCGTTTCTGCGGATATTCTTCCTTTCATTTGTAAATATTGTTACATCGTGGCCTATGCGCGATTTTCTTTATCGAATAAGAATACGTTCGCAGTAATCCTAAATAAATGTATTTTTATTTTATACATTTTATCTCCAGTATACGATATATTTTAATCACATAAGAAATAATTGGTAGTAAAGCATTAGATTTAAGTTATCATTAATAAATTCGATAGATGTTGCATTATACTAAGCACTTGATCCCTTTGCCTTTGATATAAATACGTTACACTAATTGAAATAATGGAAAAATTGAGGATTGGTTGCATAAATTTAAAAAAAACTGTAAAAAATATTTTTATTAGGAAATCTATTGTCCACTTCGGTGATTTTGGTTAACAAGGTGTTTATATTAATATTTTCCTGATATGGCGAGTCCCAATACTATCGCTCATTTTCCTTCTTTCGTGGGGACCTTCTTTTGAGGTATTTTCCATGATAAAAGGAGTCAAATCTCCTACTTCTTGCCTGGACATAGTCGGGAGGGTAAAATCCGATGTAAAAAATACACGTCATCCCAGCAATAGCCAAGAGAGGGATTTTTTTTTACAAAAAACCGCATACCAAGACGTGTTGGATCTCCGCGGTAGGTACACAAAAGGGAAGCCCTCACGGCACGGGTAAGACTCCTTTACTACTACCATTAAAAAGTCTGGTAAGGCCCATACGTTAAGCGAGTACATGTCTAGTGGCTAGAAAATGATGATGATGATAATGTAGCTATACAAATCTGCAGGTTTTGTTAAAATTTTAAAGCTCGTTCTAGGTTGGGATCATAAGTGAGAAAACGCTGTTCCATGCTCTTGGGAAATTGCAAGTTTAGTTAATAAACTTCACCATTCTTTTTCACTTTTTTACCCCTCGTTTATTAGCTATTATGACATAAAATTATGTTTTTTTGCGATAAAGAACAAAAAATATACTATTTGTTCCGTTTAGTGGACCGTGTTATTTCAAAACCTAGTAAAATAAAATAAGTGTATTTTTCTCGCTTTAGTTTGCCATTAACTAAGCTTAAATATCAGTTTAAAAAAGGCGTGATCTTATTTGGATCTTATTTAATTATACAGCTCAATCGATTTTATCGAGTCATATTAAAATATATATTAATAAAAATAGCGCAATTTAATCAATGTTAGGCTTTCTTTATAATTTATACACAAGGACAACTATAGACATGCAAGGATATGCATATGGATTTGGTCTAAATTTGTGTTGCTATGGTGTAACTTTTGCCATATGAGCTTTTATGTCTGAATAAATTAAGCATATCTACTTGATGGATAGATTTTATGAACAGCAACAAGGATTCCTAAAATTTAATAATTATTTTTCCCATAAACTTATTTTCGGAGGATTTATTTAGAAGATAATATTTATTGATAATTTATTTAAAAGAATTTTTATAAGATATCAAATATAAAATTTGAGAAATCGCGTTGAATATTTTACATATTTTATCATCAACCTGATAGTTTACTTGTTTTAACTAGGTTTATAGTTGATATGATTAATAATAATACATAATTGATTTTAGGCTAATTACGATAGGCTTAATAATTTATTAATACATTTTTCGATTATTATTAAAAAATGTACAGCTTTTTTTTACAGAGTTTTGCTTTTCCATCATTTATTAAATTCACATACTAAAGACGATATTTCCTTTTTTGATTATGGGTATAAAAATATTATCCAAAACGTCTTAAATTACAAATATAATCTAATATGCCTTTTTTTATTAATACATAATATGCGAAACTATTTAGAGTAATTGTTTTACTACAGTTAGTTCTTTTAAGTTAACAGAATTATTAAAAAACTATATTTACATTGAAAATTAAATTCAAGATCATATAATTATAAATTAAATGGAAAACATAACCATATTAAATAAGAATACATATTGATGGATGTATGATTTTCTATCGTTCATATTATTATATCGGTTAGATTTTTTTTGCGACGTCTTCGAACAGAAAAAAAATTTCCTCTTCTTCCTCAGGTGCCTTGTTCGTTTTTAAACGTAGGCGATCTACATGTTCTTGTTTTTTCTTCACATAATTTTTGATTTTTGGCGAGCTGGATTAATTTTGGAGCTCCCATAATGTGCCTGATAAAAGAAAAAAGAAAAAAATAATGTATTTTCTTCCCTCTTCCCTCCTTAAAGCGAG
>JAGXCT010037220.1:119324-140694 GCA_022495035.1 Philopotamus ludificatus | reverse complement strand
CAAAATCTACTGAATCTAATTTACTGTCTCGATACAATCCTAAATCTTACACGGGAATGGAGCTCCCAATACGGTCCAGTTGCGATTGTTGGGAAGCCATGACCGTTCCTTTCTTCCCAAACCATCGTTTACCTTCCACATTTTCCACCAAGCTGGTCTGCAGATTACGATACGGTCTACGAAAGATGTGTCCACACGTAGCACCGCAGAGTTCGAAGACGAATTTTCAAGGAGGTAGATGTTTATTTTGCCTAGTAGTTTAAGAATAGCTTTGACAAATTAAATGTCTTTATCTCTAAGATTTCAGTAATTTTTGCTACCAATATCTGTTTTTTTTTTACACTTCTTACGCAATAAATACGCACCTCAATAATTTAATGTCATTACTTCGCCGCTTTTAAATCGGCCATGGGCAAGATTTACAATGGAGATTAAAGGCATTTGCGTCGAGATCTGTTTGCTTATTCATGAACATATTTATCGATCGCACCGCGTAGATGACGTCAGCGTGTTTTCCAAAATTTTTTTTGTCCGGGGGAGCAGATCACGTCTCGCGGTGCCGCTGTGAAAACAGTGGAAAATTAAACGATCACCAGGTCGTAAAAATGTCCTTCCAATTTTGTTTCGGTCAGTCGGTCCCGGTCCCTCCCTGCAACCCACCCGATCCGTGGCCCTTCCTGACCCTCGGTTTCTTTTGTCTCTTTAACGACCTGTTCATGTTTTATGGAGGAGGCGAGAGGTCCGACCCCTGGCCGTATTACAAGGCGGGCCGTTTTGTGACGCACCTCAAGGCGCAGGTATTAACATTAGCGAGACAAGATCCCGGCAAAATGTTTCGTATCCCGGAAATGTGTGGCCACATTTATTAAACCGAAACAAAAAAAAATGTGTGTCGGATAATTGAGAGGAACGTTTCATATCTTATGTTTTATGTATGCCATGTATGCCATATAATACGTCATTATTTTCTCAGTTTTTTCTCTTTGAATCTACATACTGTTTAAATCGAGGGTTGAATGTGTATTGATGCGTACGCGTATTGACTGGTCTCTTTCTCCCTCCGTCCATTTATTTTATTACATTATAGACGGGCTAATCCCCATAGGTATTAAGCTTACCTATCCACAAATCTTCTTAGTTGATAGCTCGTTCATGGAATTAATTACACGGACATAAAAAAATCTGCGTTATGTGACATTTAATGGTCCCATGTGTGATTTATACGAGGTACGTGTGGTTTACGACCGGTCCGCCGGTACACTCGGCTGCCCACTCGCTTCTTCGGGTTTTTACTGCTGGCTGAAGGAGGAGAGCATATTTTTTTTGTCCGTGTCCACGGTATAATTTTTGTGTATCCATGTGCCAAGAAATCTGTTGAGAAGTCAATTGGGTCTGGTACGTTTTTATGGTAAGTGATGGATCACCGTCCTTGGGGTGTTTTTGTAGGACGGCGAATCAACCCATGAATTTATTCTGGATATGTTTATATAGATATTTGATATTTCAGTAGTCTGAATATTATTAATGGCACAAAAACGACATTTTGTTTTTTATGTATTTTTTTTTATAATGCGACCTTGTGAATCTTCCGAGATCTGCTAAAAATGTTATTAAATATATTATTTATTCAAAAATATAAGTATGGTCTATAAAAATATATGCTCAATAATTAGGATCTATGTTAAAAAAATAATACTTTTGATGTTATATTTTTAATACATACTTCAAGGTTTCATATTACATCTCCCTTTTAATTAAATTATTATATACAAGCCTTGATCAAAAATATACTAAATTATACAGGTTGTAATTATGTCTCAGATGAATCCTAATATTAGGTAAAGCAGAAAGAAATGACAATTTTTTCATGGCGACGAAAAGTTTATTTAAGCAAAACTCTTTTGTTTTATATGATATTCCTCTACAGATTATGCAGATTTATAAATACATCTTTTGCAAAATTCTAGCCATTTTTTTTATTAACACTATCGTGGCCGGACCAAATTACTGGTGATAACATTAGCATTTTTTTTATTCGTGATATTAAAATATAATCTATTATATTTCAATGAGTCGCGTTGCAGATTCAGATCAATAGAAAATAATTTATTCACACTGTTTCACCGGCCATAAACCGTTGACGCGATCATGATGCATATACGCATCAACGGCCGCCAACGTTCGGGCCCGCGATGATACACATATGATACCCTGGCCACGAAAGTGTTAAGAGTGATTTTAGATCAGCTCAATATTTGTATTTTTTTTATCTTGAAGCGATTATTTTATCGACTTAAAAAGGTGATTTTAATCGACTTAAAAGTCTGATATTGATGAATTCTTAGATTATTCTAATATAAAAAGAGAATTATATAGAATAAATAAGAATTTTATTATTACCCGATCCGTCACGAAAGCTCGAAACAAACCGCGTCGTCCGAGGGGAGTCTATTTATAATGAAAAATAGACCCCAAGAATTTCAAGTCTTATATTTTCCAGCTTTTGTTTATTATCTTTGTGTTTTTAATAATCAAAGGTCATCGTTATTTTATGCTCTTTTATGTCAAATTTTCCTTGGATTCTGCCCTATCAATACATGTTTTACATACGAATAATGATTTCCTGAGAGCTTAAGCGTCTTCGTAGAATATCCTCATATATTTAAAATTTAGAAGCATTTATGTGTTCATTTTTAGTTCAATTTCATTATAAAAATATAAAGAAATATTTACTTTTTTCTCATCAAAACAGGGTATACAGTATATTTAATTTGGATTTACGTATTATATTTTAAATGTTGATATAAACATGTTCGCCCCCACCAAACGGACTTATTATCCTTTCGCCCCGATATTTATGCCCGAAATACAGCCGAAAAGCAGAAGGAACGGGGGAAAAAAACAAGAAATTAATTTCCTCTTACCCAAAACAATAGGGTTTTTGTTTGAAAATTTGAAAGGCGGTTGTGTTTCTTGTCACGTTCCCGGCTTAACTTTTCCATTCTGGGACCGCGCGGCGCTTTTCACGCGAACTCGAAACTGGAACGGGGGCCCCACCGGCAGACTTGACATTTATCCTGACAATTTTTATTGTCAAATCAGATTTATAAAAGCTTCACTGTTTTGTAACAGCGGCGCTGGAGGGGCAGGGTCTCCGGCCCTTTATCTCGCCCCCGAATCAATTGAAGTCTCTTTTGAGATGGAAAAACTTTAGCCGGCATAATGAACTCAGACCCGAAACTTTATAAACAAGATTTATTAGTGTGGTGTGCACGGTCCGCTCTAGTACGCTGTTGTTGCGAAATCTATACGCCGTTATTTATAGAAGCGTTTAATTCAATTTTCAATCAATAACATGATAATTCATCGTTCGCCCATGCTCGTATCGGCTCATATCAGAACGAAACTTTTGCAATTTCCTCGACACTATCATAAAAGCGATCGAAACAATAATTAATATTAATACACGTTATCTTTCTTCGATGTTTTTTAAAAACAATATAGAACAGTTTTATCGCTTTTTTTGTTTTTAATTTGTGCTGAATTTATATTTAGTCCTAATTAATCTTCTGGATTTAGAAAGAGCTCACTGAATCAATATGTTTTATCCAGCGTCTCATAATCTGCACTTACTTCTGTGATTGTCTCTTTATTGTTTTTTTTATTGCATATAAAACTCTTTATTCCTCGCAGTGTCTTCTGTAGATAATTAATCATCATAGTAGTGAAGATCATGGTTACAGCGTAATATGTTACCATGAGAAGAATATATCTATCGAAGACATCTCATTTCAATGGATTTAGAATGTCTCTTGCTTCCAAATACTGTCTTATTCTTATATTATCTATCATTATGACTTGTAGGTAACATGCATGTTATTTCGATAACGTAGGTTAACCGTTACTGAGCTAGGTTGCTAGTCGGATAGGTGTCTAACTGTAAGAGACCCCATTAGCTTCCCATGTTTTATAAAAATATTTATGTATTATTTAATTATGTAGCATCTATCCTTCGTTGAATAAATAATTATAAACAAATAACATACATTTCAAACCCACTGAAAAAATATTAAAATTATCCAGTGTCGTGGTTTAACACTGGGGGAAGAAATATTGTGAGAGACTCTTTCCACTTGCATCATTAGAATCTATCATATATTCTTACGGATGAATGACGCTTTGGAATCTTTCTGTTATGCCATCCATCCATCAAATAAGTCAAATAAATAAATGAATAAATAATAATACGTGCCGTTATTTTATATAAGTTTATTAGAAGTAACATATTATTATTCAATTATAAATTCTCTCTCTGAATCTATCACAGTTTGTTATCTGGTTTATAGCTTTTGAATTCTGTTATCATTGAAATTATTCGACTTAGGGACAAACGATGAAGAAATGTAGCTTTTTACATTCTTTTAAATCGTATTTTTATGTCTTAATACTGCTGTAGTGTATAAATACGAAAAAAAATCTGAAGGAGGAACTTCTGCAGAATAGAACGGATGTTAAAATAAATTCCAATCAAAGTCTTCATTTTTTTATGGTGTTTTTCGCTGAATTGGGTCTGACATTGTCACAAGATGACGCCTTGTCTATTAACTAGTTATGGAAGAGTTTCGTCTTTAATTTCTCTAATTGTGGATAATAGACGTCTGCATTTTCATTCATTTTTATTCTAAATGAACGATCATATTAAATTCCACCATACACAATTTTTCTGGATGCAATCCAACTCGAGTCTCTCATTGTAGTAATTGTCCCTTGTCTGCCCATTGTCTTTTGCATTTCTTGGTATCATAAATTATCCACTTCTCGTTCCTCGTGACAATGCTCTTGAAGAAAGGTCGATTATTTGGTGATGTGATTTTAATTTCGAAGCTCTCCCAATCGCTAACAGATGCCGATATATAGTTGTATGAGTTGATCCAGGTATCTATGGTGATACCGCAATGGAGAAGCCTAGATTTATCTCTACTATGTCTTGTAGAACGTCGTTATCCAGCGTTTTAAGCCTTCCACGACATGGATCGAAATTATGTTAATCCAGTTGCATATACGTTCAATAACACAATCATCTCTGTACACATCACAAATGATTTTACGCTCACTGGCAACAGATTTGTCATTTTTATTAAAATGCGCTTTGATTCCTTTTTCAGGGCTTTTTTCCGAAACTCTTACACATACGAATGGTACGACCGCTCAGAATAAACACAACATACTTATGGAAGCATTCCAAAGTCACTCCCATATTTAAAAAAGGAGATAAGTCGAATGTCGCCAATTGACAGACCAGTGACTGTTCTGTCCGGACCTGCCAAGTTGTTTGAGATGATTCTGCATAAATATATATTTAACCATATTGAATGTAAAATTATCGATGAGCAACATAGATTTCGGCCTGGACGCTCAACAGTGATGGGCCTTCTTGGTTTTTCAAACTTTGTGTCTACGTCATTGGATATGGGGGTTCAAGTCGACGTTATCTATAACGACTTATGATAAAGTCGATCATGCTAGAATTGTCAATATCGAATTGTCTTCCATTAAGTATTGGAAAATGTCAAACAATGACATTTTCTAAATCAAAGGAGCCCATCATCTTTAGTTACAGACTTAGAAACGTAATTCTTTCTAAGTAATCGTCTGTTAAAGATCTGGGTATATTGTTTGATTCTAAATTAAAATTTAATTTACATGTATCGGACGTGTGTATGTGATCATCAAGAATGTTGGGCTTCGTCTTGGGAAATTCTCATTACATACGTAGCACCTTAGTCATACGAGTGCTATACGATGAATTGGTTCGGAGCTTGCTCGAATCAGGTTGCATTATATGGGCGTCTTATGACGCCTCGAATTCCCTCAGATTAGAGAAGATACAGAAGAAATTTCTTAAGGTATCTGAGAATTTCTGGATGGTTACTCACTGTACGCATGGGTGCAGGGTTGCCTGGGGTATATAACCCTTGAGAAAAGAAGATCGATTTACTTGGCAAAGCACTTCTTCAAGCTATTGGTTGGCGCAATACATAACCCCCTTGTACTGTGCGAGTTGCCCTTGTGGGCGCCACCTCACTACCATCTAGCTCGTTCGTGTGTGCTTTTTCTTCCGCCAAATGCGAGGACAGGTGCTCTCCGGTAACCAGATCTATTACTCTGCTTAATCACTTGGCCGAATATGTAGATTTATTGATGTCAAATATCGCCATTTCATTGATGAGATTTTATAATTTTACATAACGGACCAAAAAATGACGGTTTTCTTTACTTCATTATTTTTTATTTTATTTTTGTCGTTATTTTATATGTATACTTTTATATATTTCTGCTCGTTATTTTATATCTTAAATTATGTATTTTTTTTTCACTACACTATTATGTTTTTATGCGTGATTGGCGACTGGGTTACTCTGTAATGCCAATCACGCATTGTCTTTAAAATAAAATAAATAAATAAGAATGAATGGTTGTTCAAAAGACAATGGCAAAAAAAATCAAACTTACACTACATATTAATTTGTAATAAAAAACAGTAACCTGCGTTTTTTATATAAATATTACGATATATTATCAATTATTTGATAATAGAAAATTCCTTGAATTCGGTAGGGAAAAATATTATATTGCAATCCTCTTCTGAACATCTCCGAATTCGTAGAAATTTCTGTTTGCACTGGAATGGTTTAGAATTTCGTAAATATACCGAATATTAAATGTACTCGAATTATTATTATTATATGTATTTGCCCAGTTTTCTAAGCTAATGGCATAAGTGGATATAATGTTTATTTCTTTACTGATAATGACACTTATTTTCTAATTGTAACAAAAGTATTTATTATGATTTACCTAATCAATTCAATTCAGCGGAGATTTAGTGATTAATAAGCGTTTAACCGTGGCGATTCCGGTGACAAACGACTGTCGGGGTGTACAATGCGGTTTTTGTATCAAATCGACGAGGGGGTACACTCGGCGGGGACCGCACCGGAAGGGTTAACAGCACAAGCGCACACAATTTGGCGGTGGCCACAGAGATGGACCGAGCGAGCGAGATTTGTGCTTATTTGTGCGGAAGTGTTTGTACCACAAATTAGCCCTTTTGTGGAGTGACGAAGGAGCGACATGTGTAGCCGCAGCCCGATAACTAATGGCGCATTCCTCGCGAGCCGCCGTCGACTGGCGGCGAGGGACGCCCTGGGGTTGGGGTGGCGTCGGGGCCGACGTCCCGGATAAAAACGACACGGCTAATGCATTCGATGATTAGAATTCTTTTGTCGATGTTGGATTACAAATTAGGGAGCTTATTGAGACTGGATTTTATTAGTTTTTTTTATATATAGGTAATATTAATCTGTATATAACTCTGCATCTATTTTTATACCATCGGACGTCTAATCTTGTGTATTTATAGTAAGTTGTATTGAATTTGGCGTCGTAGTTTATATGAGAGGCGTGTTATAAATGACATGTTACAGTTCTACGTCATCATGTATTCTACGACAAGTCTTAGCACCATTTTTCAGTTGGTGATATATTTGTGTATATAAATATCATTTGAATTTTAAGATAAAATGCATATTTTTAGAGAAATACTTGCATTTATTTTTAAAGAAAATCTAATATTATATGCAATTATCTTGGGCTAGCCAAGAAAACTGGGCCAATTCTGTAGGATCAGCATTATATATTGCATTTTTTAATGTATGAACTTATATATAGTCAACAGCTGTGAATTTGTCATTTTTTATAAGTAGAGGAATTAAAAAAACGTTTTTAAACTATTATTTGTGATTAATATATATTAGAGGGTCTATATTTGCCATCTATCCGTTTCTTTGAGTCAGATTAATGTATAATCTAGTGAATATAGATTTTTTCCATACAAAATAACTATAAATTATACAACTGATTTGTTCATAGTCCTAAAACTGGACTGAAATTTTATTAATATGTCACCTCTATTATACGTCGAAATACAGATGATGATTAGAACAGAAATAATTACTGTTATTGTTGTTTAAAATTAAGTCGCAGGCAATTTAAACTAAATGTAAATCGACGGATTATATTTTTTGAATTGTAATATATTGGACGCTAACTTTAATGTTGACTCTCGAAGTGGTTTCGTATGTTTTTATGTATTCAGCAGTTTTTTACTTGTAAAATAATACTCCTGTCATTTCTTCCATTTGCGCCTAATATGGTTTTCTGCGATTTTTTTCTATACCTAAAATTAAAAAAAAAACACGAAAGTACGGCGTTTTGCCTTTAAAGAGCTTCAAACCGTTTTTTTTATGACACGGTCTTCGTTCCGGCTTAACATAACTGTTTCGATGGCGTACATATTCTCGAATAACTGCAGACAATTAAGGATAATGATTCTTTATTTATTTATTCATTAGACTTTTTTAGACAAATACAAAAAAAGTTTGTGACATGTAGGATTTATATTAATTGAGTTAATAGAGAAAAACTACAAACTTGGGGTCCCAAACAGACCCTATCGGCACAACTAGGTTGAAAAAATCGTTTCGGTTCAGGTTTTGTTCCGGATAAAATAACGGTTCCGAGTGATTTTTATGTGTTTTTTTATTCAATTTCTACTATGATTTATAATATTTTATCACTTTTCATGTAGTATGCTTATTACATGAACTGATAAAATAATTATAATTTATCAGTTCATGTAGTATGCTTATTACATGAACTGAATTATATATGAAGTCATTTGATGTTTTTTTTATTTTGATTATTATATTTTTTCTGTAATAATCTTGTTGCGGAATAATTCATTGTTCAAACCATTTATTATTTTGCAATAAATCTAGTAGATGTCTCATAAATCAAATCTATTGTTAATAATATAATATTCATTCTCCATTTTTCTCCGTATTTATGATTCACTAATATTAACAATGCACCGTTGAATATTCTGTATGGCCTTATAAGCTTGATTATTATGTTTTTTAATTATAATATATGATCGTTATAAATATTTTGATTTATTTTAATTAGTAAAATATTAAAAAAAAAATAGTTACATGAATATAATGTAATCCATTTCTACATGTATCATGTTTCATATAAAAATTGATAAATATTTATAATATAACGCCATCTTTTATAGTGCTTAGAAATGTTTTATTAAATCTTATCTATATTATTAATCGCGTATTGTGGTATTTTTATTATATTGACTGATATTATGAAATGATTTATTATTAATATGTCAGTGTTCTACTCTTCCCGTATTAATAATATCCGTCGGGGGATATAGTAAAAAGTACAATTTTGTAGTCCATTTCGGTTTATTGTAATTGGATGGACCATAATTCCCTCGGGCATTATGTATCCTACCGTTTCATCTAAGTTAAGTCTACAAAGGAAAATAATACATTTTTACGACATTATATGTATGAACGTAAAATCTACAAAACTTCACTGTGTACGTTTTTTTTTTATTTATGGAATGATTTAATTTTGCCATATAGTTCGGTTCTAGTTTTCAAAGTGTCTTCTTTGGCCCGGAAATGAAAAAAAAGGAACTAGATGAAAGAACTTTATTAGATTGATTAAGGGTCATTTTCCTTATTGCCACGGAAAACTTTTCAGCTTATCTATGTTCGCTTTGCAGAATTTCTCCTATTCGATTTCTTACTGCGTATATGTAATCCCGAATTTATTTTTATTCGATGGATCAAATGACTATTTATTATTTTGTTTAGACAAAAAAAAAGTAATAATATATATATTATTTTTGTGGTGTTGGTATCGGATGAAATCGCGGTGCTTGAGGAAGATATATCGAAAGGCTTAAAAGGAAATGGGATAGGGTTCAAAATTAATGACCGCCATTTAAAGCTACTCGAGATTCGCAAATTATATTGTTTTGTCGGAATACAATGAAGGGGATGCAACTAAGAATAGAATAAAGGCAATATATTACTTCCTGTATTTTTAGAGCGCAAATGAAAAATGTAAGGGACGAAAGCTAATTTGTATAACCGTGGTTATATTAGCTTTTCGTTAAACAATTTTGCTTTTTATGCGCCATAAAAAAAATCTTTGTGTGTCCGATCATTATCAGCAGAGTTTTCAGTGTTTGTTCTACTCCACAATTTTTCTCAAAGCAAAAATATAGCTATTTTAAAAATATTTGTTCGCGATTATATAACACTTTGTATAACATAAATTATTGCAGATCGGGGTATTTTAATTTAATATAAAGCTTAGATGCAATGTGAATATTTTAAATCTACATACATTGCTTTTATGTGAGGTGCCGTTTTTAACTCTTCACTTATCCGATGCAGCACTATCTTCATACACGACAATGCTTTTACTATGTCATGTTTGCTAACACATTTTAAGCATTTCGGCTTTCTATTCGTAAATATATTTCATTATCATTTTTTTCGTTTGAATTGCATAGACGTATTTCTATGAGCGAATAGAATCTACGTGTTTCGAAACTGTTCTGTGCCATTATGTTGATTCGAATCAAACGGTATCAGTTTCTGCGGGATATTCCGCCTCTGAAACTTTGGACCGAAAGCCCATTGCCGGGAATGGGTCGGGTACTTTCTCTAGGCGAGCGGAAGTATAAAAATGTACCACAATATTTTCTCCAGTTCAAAGTTTCCGGCTCACAAAGGAACTCTTTCGCCTGAAGAAAACTTTGGCGAGCTCTATCCGCCATTACAGTGAAAAAAGTTTCGCCTTATAAATCAATCTTGTATTTACAGGGGACGATATTCGTCCCACGGTCGAATGGACCGACGTAGGTGCCGGGGATGGGTTGTTATTGAGTGTAAGGCCGGTTTAAAGGGGAGAGCCCCGCTTTGTGGGGTAACACATTTTATTGTAAGCAAACAAACCGTTAAAAACTTGAATGATTAATTTCGATGGGATTTTTCGGGATTCCCGATGTTGATTTATCTATCGCCGGTGCCAGAGGCGCCGTTCACTTTGCAAAGTAATTTATCAGACGGGAATTTTCTGCGCACATTTTTTGGGCGTGCGTAGTCATGCAAGGGTTATAAATTTGGGATACTTGCGGGTATTTGCATAATTTATCAAGGATAAATTGGAAATTTTGATCCTTATCATAACCATACATCAATATTTGATAGATTGGCAATGTTTAAAGGTAGGTTTAAGTGCTGTTCTGCACAGATTTATCGAAAATATTGAAAATCCTTAGATGGATCAACATGAATTGATCTAGTTAAAAAAATATACTAACAAAACTTAATATATATGCTCGTAAAATTATAAAAAAAGTCTTTATTAACTCAAATTTATGCTATTGATTATGATGCAGTTAATCTGGACTCGATTCACTTCACAAAAAAAAAAATATTGTCTAAAATATAAGATGAGAAGCGGGTAGCAGCGATCTTCAGTGTAAAAAATCACTGCGGTATATAAGGCATGTCCATGGTCTTCCATAAGGGGAATCATGTATATGGTCACATTTCTCAGAAATGAAGGAAAGTGGATTAATAGTTTATATATAAAAAAAATAATATTTAATCGCTTCACGACTTAAAAAAATTAATTCTGAACAAATAGGATATATTAAAATGTTGGCCTTTTATTAGAGATTCAGTATTAGAATTGATGTTAAATAGCCAGAATTGCATTGCAAAAAAAATACGTCAAAGTACACCCATCCCTTAATTTACGCGGTATATACTATCCACGAAAAACCCACGTAAATGAAAACCGCGCAAAAAAATAACATTAACCGCATACAATAAGTAGGAATATTTATTCATTTATTTATTATCATAAAAAGATTCGATAAAGATTCTAAATATGCACGGGAAATGAGTCCATCACACTTAAATTCCCTCCAGCGTTAAACGACGACACTGGTTAATTTTAATATTATTTCTGTTATTGTAGATAGAATTTTAAATTATTCGTTTTATAAGTATTTATACAAAGAAAATGGCATTAAATTAATTAATCCTAAGATGCCAAACTACCTATATAAATATATTTATAAAATATATGAGGTAATGGGTCTCCTCCTCTTACATACCCCCTGGCCAGTGTTATAAAGAATTCCCTGAAATCATAGTTTTCGTCGGACACCTATCCGATTACTAACCTAGCACAGTCGCGGTTAACTTACATTATCGAAATAAAATGCATGTTACCTACAAGTCATAATACTGGTTATTATATAGATATGTTCTAAAATAATCTCGTAAAAACATAACACTTTAAAATTGTATTTTTTGTAATTGATAGAACTGTAATATCTCTTCTTCAAAATTCATTGAAACGTTTATTTAATGTAATATTCTACATATACTAAATTGATCCTTGATCTAATAGTTGCATATCTAAGCAGTATTAAACACAGCATTAACATCTGGAAGATTTTTTTTAATATCGAATTATTCCGTTTCTGGTAGAAGGCATTAATAAAATATTTTTTTTGGAAATTATGTCGCCTTCTTATTATTTCTCTTATCTACAAAAATATATGTCTATGTTTATACTCTTCAATGATCTTCGCGAGAGAGTTTCATGATTCGTTACCCGATTTTTTTCTATTTATATCCTGAAGTCACTAATCCTGCTAGGTATTTTTTTCTGATATAATCCATTTTCATTGCAATTATATCTGGTGTATATAAATGTTCTTTAACTTTTCCCTATTGTGTAGAATGCATTGATCCAATAGCATTCGTTTGACGATGGTTCGCTCTTTATTTTAAAATTATGCCCGTATTTAAACAAAAATGAGTTCTTTTTCAGATGTACTTGAGGTTCGTTCCTATAAAATGATTATATCATAATATTTTATTTAATTTTTGATAGAAATTATTTTTTTAGTGCATATTCTGTCCAGTATAATTAAAGCTTTCTCAATGAATTCAATTATGAGGTGAATTCTAAAAAAATGTGCTTCTTTTTTAGTTTTATATGTGTTTTTTATTTAAAACCTCGTTACTTTAGAAAGATATTTTGGATAAAAAGGGAGTAACAAAATCATTTGATTTATCTTTAATTACATTTAGTTTTGACGATTAATAAGTTAGGAGGTATAATCAAGATTGTACGTATTTTTTTAATTTCGTGGACTAGAAAAAAATATTTTGTTGATTTGGTACACTTATCTCTAATATTTTTTGACATATTAGATTTTATTGATAGCTGTCTAAAAAGTTTACGTGATTTAATGTACTTGTGTTTTTTTTATTTGTGAAAACAATCTTAAATAAAAATTGGCTGAAAATAAACCTGTCATATGCCTCAGCTCACGAACATAGCCACTGCAATTTCGTGAAAACATAAAAAAAATACAAGGACTTTTTGCGAAAATTAAGGAAATAAAATCAGCATTGCTGATGGAGCTAAACGACGTTCCAAAAATACTTGGAAGATTGAAAGAAAATGCTGACACTATTTAAAAATAGCAACCAAATTTTCGTGTTTTTATTTTATCCAACCTCGTACAATGAATCTAAGCCCAAGACAGGGAAAGCGTAGACTTTAGGGGAGGATTTTGGAGTTGTAAATATTTTTTGTTTTTATAATTAAAAGGGATGGTTTTTAGTCTACCAGTAAACGTAAAATTAACTTTAAAAGTTATGGTGAATATATTATTTAACTTAGTAATATAAATCTGGTCTCTAACGGATTTCTCACCACAGAGCCAGTATACCCTGGGAAGGAAAGCCCTAATCTGTTGACCAACAATCGGTCTAGTCTCGATACTTTCGCTCCTCTTCCTTCTTTCTAGGGGACCCCTCTCTGAGGAGGTCTTTCCCATGATGAAAGGATTTCATATTGCGCGACAGGGCTTACTAATCACTGCGACCGGTTACTAATGGTTACTGAGCCTGTGTATATCTATATAGGTGTGTGTGTGGTCGTTTCTGTTACTTGTCACCGTGACTCCGTTAAAAGCAGATAACGCCTTAGGAGAAGAGAACAAACTACCGAGGCAAACCCCCTCCTACTTGCCTGGACACAGTTGAGAGGGTAAAATCCGATACCAACATGGTAGAAGATGTACGTCCAATGCCAGCAATGGCCAAGAGAGGGAAACTCTATAAAAAACCGCATACCAAGACGGCTCGGGTCCACGCGGTATGGACACGAAAGGGGAGCCCACACGTCACGTATGAGACTCAGGTTTATTTGGCCTCGACTACCATGCGAGAGTTTGGTAAGGTCCATACCCTCTCCTAAATATATATATATATATATACATTATATTTTTTTATTTAAATAATTTGACAATGAATACCTATTGAAATTATATTTATATATCATAAGATTACATTACTAAAACAATTATATTTGTAATTATAGTATTATGTATAAAATATTGTCATAATATAATAAGAATTACTAAAATAAATATATGCAACATTTACATATTAATTTTGTACCATAATGTTATTATAATAGAATTGTTTTTCTCGAACATTTTTTTGCCGGAAAATTCTTTAATTAATTACATTTATATAATACGGACACGTGATATGCATTTGATACATAACTTTATTTTTTTTATTATATTTGGGCTAATATGTTTAGCATCTTATTTTGTTTTATCAAAAACTACTTTATTATCAAATGTGATGTTACAATTTAAACGATTTACACTTAATACATTGAAATTCACGATAAATGTACTTTATTGTATAAATTTTATATAGCACGAGAAAATCAATGACGCAAATTCATTACTTTGAATTTAGATAGAATTATATAAAATATAATAAAATCACGATTTTATTTGAATATTTTAACATATCAGGTCTCTATTCCCCGAAGGTAAATCGAGTCCTCTTTTCCGACCTGATTTTTCCTGTAGCTTTCTAGCAAGATGTCAAAGCTCCCATGAGGATCACACGGCCTTGCGTTTATTTCAATGGTGAAAAAACACCCTATTTTTATATTATTATGTAATATAATCGATTATTTTAATTTATGGGCCAATTTTAGTTATTACAATGAAGGGATATAATAATTATGATGGTTGACTGAATATTATTTTATTGCGGTATACGGACCGCCAGTTAAAGCGTCCCTTACAAGAGGGTAGGTTCTGTGAAAGTTGACCTGTTACATATAGGGGTGTCTAGGTTGACCCAGGTGTGGCATGCATAAGTGATTGCGGCCTAATGAGGCCCATTACTCGTGTGGTCACGTGGGGTTTTCGCCGGTACGTGATGTTGACGAGTCATCAAAGTTATCTGCATTGGGAATCACATCCTCCGTTGCTAATGAATTAGCACAATCATTTTTTTGTTCGATTGGCCGTGACGACATTTCCGCATATTCTTTACGACAATCTGATGTACAAGCTATTTATCGATATAGATAACATCTCGCAGTCTTAATCGTTTTTTTTAAGATTTTTGCTATTAATTAATATTTGTCTACCTCTGATTTTTATTTTCGATCCGTTTAATGAATTTCCTTGCCGATTCGGTTTGCATTTGTCTCCTCCCCACCCCCGTGAGATGTCTCCATCTGCAGCTAGCGTTAGACTTTAATTAAAACGGTAATATTATTTCTGCAAATTAGGCCACGGGCTATATTAAAGATTCAATTAGCGTTTCGCGTATCCCGTGCGTTTGTTTTGCGCCCGTGCGCGGGATTAGGGCGCCCGGGGCTAAGGGCCCGTCGCTCGCACGTGCCCTGGCACGTGCACGCAAAAGATTGTTTGCTGGACTAATGAGGCCGCCTCTGACACCGGATACTGTTGATGCCACGCCGGATACGGTTTCCAACTTCGGAAAATGTGAAAATTTTTTATTTAATGTATTTCATAATACATGAATAATAGACACAGATAAAAACAATCATCTTATGATAGTGAAACGACAGTTCTACGTAGATGACTCTTTTTGAAAATCGTGAACAGCTTCAATTCCATCCGTGACAAACGAAAACTTGGATCAAGTCCATGTTTTCTTTTCTCCTTCATCAGATTAATAGATTTCTGTATTTTTTTCCACATATTGATCTGTCTAAATATCAATTAATAATAACATCTTAATTACAGTTGTCGTACTTGCTCTTTTAGGGCGTCAATTATCGTGGTGAATTGTTCCCTTTATGTCATACAAAATTAGACCTTTGATTTTTATTTTCTCTTTTAACCTGTTAGCGCCCGTGTGCCGTGCGTAATTTTTTGCGAAATATTCGCGCAACCTGTTGCTGTAATCCGATTGCAAAATGTACCATCACCACTGGTCCCGTACGGGACCGTAGGGCATTGAACGAGGCAAATCCGCTGTCCTGTACGGGACCACTGGGCATTTAAAGCTTAATCTTTCCAACTCTTGACTGTAAATGACGTATTAAACCTCATTTCTTTGTAAGCATTTTCCGACCGTACGCCTTTCTTACCGCTGAGTCTGTACCGTAGAATCTCGACTCTTATAGGATGAACTTATTTTAAAACTAACGTTCAATATATTATGCTATTTAATGTAATATAATTTAAGAGCAATATTAGGACAAAAAAAAAATAAGGAAGGATGAGGCTATATATGTTTACCATGCAAGTGAGATTTCTTTTAAAATGTATCAATCGTATAAAAACAGTTCAATTTACAAAAATCTAATAAAATATTTAATATATATTACAAATGTATATATTTTGATGACTGATGTTGAATATTTTCTCTTAAAAAGCATCAATCTACGCATAGTAACATTTGAAAAATATTTCTTATCAAGATTTATATAAATATTATATTAAATAAATTGTTATTAATGTTCCTGTCAAGTTATTTTATTTACGTATTGCGCATAAAATATGAAACTCCTCTTGAAACAATCCAAGTTCGGTGCGTATGTAATTCTCGGAATATTCGCAACCGATAAATTATTATTAAAAATAAAACATTTTTGTTTTCTCCATTTATCAGGTTCAAGGGAAGCGAATGAATTAATTAAATTTGATACAATTTGAGGGAGTGGAGAGCGGGAGCCCGTGCTCTAATCCCTCTCCAGATTGTAAATCTTTCAAGTTGAATCCGCTCCGTTCCGTCGAGCACTCCCAGGCACCGGTGGAATGTACACTTTGTGTTCTTGGGACTGTATCAAGGGATAGAGCATTCGATTTTAAGTGTCTTGCAGGGGTTGAATTTCCTATTTCGACGCCAGGCTCCAAATAAATTAGAAACCTTTGGAGTTAAGTATAAGGATCCACCGGATTACCCCCTCCGCCTTGGCCGGATATACAATAATATTTGTTGTTGTTTCGTCTTGCTTGCAGAGAAAGCAGCCAGCAAATACGGCCAGGGTATTAAACCAATTACACCGAGAAATTTGCATATGTTTGTTGTGTTGCTCCAACATATACTTGTGTACTTGGACGTCATTATTAAGAAAATACGGAAAATCTTGACAAATCCTCATTATACAGACATTGTGTTAAATTATTGCTTTACTAATGTAAAGCAATAATTTAACTAAACATATAGAAAAACTTGTGGTTTAGTAAACAGATTCATTTACATCATCGTGCTCAGAAATTCCAAGCTCGTTATTCAATGTTTTATAATTATATACGTTTCATATTACTTTTACTGACCAATATATGGCATTGATCTTCTTTGCATGAGATATACGTTCATATTCTACCGTACAAGAAGATATATAATGTATTTACATTTAATAAAACCACAATATTTTGAAAAATATAGTGATAATAACTAATGGTTAAATGCAGTCCTCTTCTTCTCGTGATGTGTCTGTTGTTTATACCTGATGAAAAAAAAATAGTTGCTGCTGGTAAACTTTGCTGGTTCAAAGTTTGACTTTTCAATGTTTTTTCGTTCAAAACTATATCAATAAAACCTTATGTAGTGGTTTATTTAGACATAGAATCTGACGGAACGTGGACCCTCGATTAAACAAGTATACCGCTATTTCAATCATGATGAAAGGATTGATCTCGGAAATAAATAATTATTTTATGTCAGTTTATAATAAAGATTCGTCTTCGAATTCTGTAGAAGTGATATGATACTATGGCAGAACGTTATAGATTTAATTGAGTACATTAGAAGAAAAATAAAAACTACATCAGCTCTAGAATTGAAAAAAAAACTCTGAGCGCTATTAAGATCAACATCAAAAAGTTTCAATATCATTTACTTTATGATGTTTGATTTTAAATAGTTAGGACTCTTAGATATTATATGAATAAACTTATTCTATAAAGATAATGAAAATAAAGAGTCTTACATACCTCTTTTTTATTACGTGCCTTCTACTGAACTTTATCTTTTCTCCATAAATAATAACTATGTCTAAAAAGCTAGAAAAATCTCGTCCTTTAAACCCGGTACACTTGTGAATTTTAGGGATATACTACATCTATTCTTCTAGCGTTTAAACGCTGAAGAAGAAATATGCTATATATGTGGAACTTATCTGGGATAGATGGATGGAGAGATATTATCAAATTTTTAATTTTAAAACATGACAGCTTTAAGCGACCTGACCCGTATTCGAAGAGCTAAGATAACCTGGAGAACGTCCGTCACAGTCATGACATCATGGCTGAGACGGAGGTGCCTCCAGGTGGCAAAGACCCGCCTCAGGGTCAATATGCCACTTAAATTAAATTAAAAATTAAAGATGAGTACACTTTCTTAATACACGTTAGCAACAGCCCTATTGTGGAGCCCTGGCCTCATTCAACACCATTCTTCATTTTATTCTGTCTACCGACACGTCGCTTAATTTCCTGGTCAGTTTCAATATTGCAGCGTTTTGCTGTACAGTCCAACCACCTCATCCTTGGTCTATATTTTCTCCAGGGACAGGAAGGTTTGATCATAAGTCTTTTCTGTGGCTGGCTGTTCTACATCTGTAATCGATATATTCATGCATAGACAACACAGCTTTCAGTCATCAAATACAGCCCCAAATATCCATCTCAAAATCCACTAATCCTGTTGTCACTCATCTTGATTTGTCAATGCTCAACATTCCCGTTCAAATAGAGCTTGAATTTGGTTTTCCTTAAAAATTACGACACGATCTCTACTGTGTATCGTGGTAGATATGATTCGTGTGCCCATGGATGTCTAATGCACCGCATTGAGCGATGCATTGTAGAGAACGCTTAAGATCAAGATGGAGGAAGCTGACGCCAGCGTATTGACGCATAAGGGCATAATATTATACCATGAGTATATCAAGATCTGAGCCTTTTAAACATCTAATTGAAAGTCAATCGCCGTGTTGATATATTTAGGAGTTTAACAGAATCGCTCTACATTATCTAAAGCATTGAGGATCATGCATAGTTTGCAAAGCAAATTCGTCCGTATCTATGGAGCAGATTATCCAGTGCCGTTAAACTTTTGGATTTAATATTTGAATGGAGACGTCCACGTCGGAGTAGTCGGAGCCAGCGACGGGCATTAGCGCCGGGTAACGAAATGTGTTTGCCCAGCTAGTTAGTGAATTAGAGTCGGGCTTAGAGGATGGTGACTGTTTGCCGTGGCGTTCGGGGATTGGATTCGGGTGGTGGCCCTGGCTTTGGCACGGACGGCTACCGTGCCAGGATTTGCGAGAGACGTGGTCAGAATGTTTGCAGTGGACGATGGCCTGCATGCGAGATTTATGTCAAATATTTATCCGGAGCCGAACCAATTTCGCATATTTATGTATGCAAGCGTACTACACGACCGCAAACACCGGCTACGTAGTTCTCGGCTATCCCGGTGGTTCTGTGGGGGAGCGAAGAAAATTTGGCACACGTACCACAAACAGCGTTCACGTTCACTCCGCAAAAGAGTCCCGATGTGCCGTTTCGTAAATACGCCGGCCGTGTTATCTAGCAATAAAGAATTTGGATAATGCAGAGCTTTGTTTAAATCTAGAATTTGGTGTCACGCCCAAGCATTGAATGAGAATATAAACGGTCCTTCGTCCTACCAATAAAGTTCTATACTAGCTTTTTGAATTTATATTTATTCAAACATCAAGCAGATCTTGCTATTAAAATGGATTTATGTTGTGCTACGTAGTTCAGAGAGCAACATTACGTTGACGTATATCCACATTTTTAATTGTCCATTCGAGAAAAATTGAGATAAATATTAGACGTTTGTTTTTTGTTACATGAAAGTATTTTCTATTACAATATAATCTTTTTTTCTTCGTCTTTAGCATGACAGTATGTCTCATATCATGGGAGCGTGACTATGATGAATTTTCAATCAAATAATATAATGGGAAATATCATTATATGATAAAAGGTTATTGGCATCATTTGCTCCGACTTTTAATTTTATAAATATATTGTTTATTATTATTATAATTGTTATCTCACTTAAATTTACGCGTACAAGGTTCAATATATAAATATGTGGATTTTTATTCTTCTCAAAAAATCTTTATGTATTCATTAATATTATACTTTTTAAAAAAGTTAGTGGAAAAGAATATTTAAAAAACCCTACAATATTATCTTCTTAAACATTTTATGTTGTTGTCTATGATTTTCCACCATAAAGCAAATGTTCCATTGATTTGAAAAGATGATATATTGTCTAAATGTGCTACATCAATTGAATGTACTTGATGTTGCAGAACTTTTAAATCTAGCTCTCTTATTCGTAATCCTTACATTATCATACTGCATAATTAATTTTTGAATGTATCCTAAAACTGATGCGAAGCAGTGCTTTCTTTTAACTTATATTAACTAATTGGTATACAGTATACCTTTGCTGTATCTGACTAATCAAGCTATAATTAGTCATAGTGAATTATTTACGAAACATCCCCCCAGCTAAAATGGAGAGCTCTTTTCAGCTCAGGAGTATTCACATGTATCATATTCGATTAAATTCTTTGTTTTTTTCTCCTCAAATTGACTAACAAGACCCTCTATTCATCCCCAGTAACAATCCTTCTAAGAAATGGATTGATTTTAATTATATATCTGGAGAGTTAAGATGTCCTGGAAAGAAAACCCTTATATGTTGACCGATAAATGGCATAGTCTCGATACTTTCGCTCCTCTTTTTTCTTTCTAGGAAATCCCATCTTTAAGGAGGTCATTTCCATGATGAAGGGATTGCTATTACAATGACAATGACAATGTTTATAATCACTTGCGACATGTCACTTGTGACTCGTTATAAGCAGATAGCGCCTAGAGAAAAGGAAAACGAATACCGAGGCAAACCCCCCCCCCCTACCTGCATAGACACAGTCGGGAGAATAAAATCCCATATTAATGGGGCAGAAGATACACGTCCAATTCCAGTATTGGCCCATAGAGAGAAATTCTTTACGAAAAACCTCATACTAAGACGGTTTGGATCTCCGCCGTGTGGACACAAAA
>JAGXCT010037220.1:95470-116955 GCA_022495035.1 Philopotamus ludificatus | reverse complement strand
TTAACAAAATTAATTTGGTCTTCTTTATGTATTTGTTCTATTTAAATTAATTCCCATCAGAACCACAACATACTATAATTATTTTTAAATATTTTTGGCAATTTTATCTTTATTGAACATTAAGCAGAATAAAACTTACGATGTTTTAAATATATCTAATCTTTGTCTGATAAAAGCCTAGAAAGTTTCCACGTCGTTTAAGTAGACAAACTAGTAATTTAAGTAGGAAAACTAGTCATTTCATAAATGATATCTTCGGTTTTACTCAATCTTAGTATAAATATCTACAAAGAACACTGCAGCTGTAGTAAATTATCAATCAATGCTTAGAAACCTCTAGAATATTTTGGCTATTTCTGCAGGTTTTTGACAAATCACTGCCTACATACACGTCTTTAAAAATTAGTTCAAGACAGTGGTCAGGAAACCCATTAGTTAAAAGAGCCAAATATCAGTAGTACAACGATTTACATTTCTTTTGAATACCAAATTTCTTCACAAGAACCCTGATTTTAGTTGTTACACTAAATAAAACTATCTATAATACTTATTTACCAACGTCCCTGTTATGCAGAAATAGATTTTTTCGTACTCACTCTTTATTTCAGCTAAAAAAAATCTTTAAATTGGTTATTATTGAGAGTTAGTTACAATGGCGTTGATAATTGTAATCACCAATTCCATAATTATGCAAATTTCTTCTTAAAAAATGGATTCTTGGACTTCTGTGGATTTTTTTTTCTTTAATATATATATAAAACCTTTTCACACACCGGTCATACATTTTTCCCCGTCTTGATGTTATTTTATTGGGTGAAAAGAAGAACTTTTAATTGAAATATAATGTTTTTTCATACCTACAATGATAGTATATGCAATATTCTCTCCGCATCTTTGGCTTTTTGGTGGCAATAGTTATAAAAGTTATCCTTTTGGATCCATAGATGAAATAAATCCTATAAAAGTGCAATTTGTACTGTATCATTTATGTCACAAGATTCGTCAACTACTATTGATATAGTTGAGATCATTGATTTGGTAGTTAATTATACTGATATTTTACATGAACTCTATTTTACTGTTTTACCAGACAATGGTATTTTTTTAAAACCTCTACCTTGTTCTTAAAATTACCGATTATTCGTCTCGTTTTATCTAAAAACGAACACGTTTTAACAAAATTGATGTTTTTCGATGATTTTTTAAATATTTATATGTTTATAATTATTTATTAATAATATTTATGCATATATAAAAACATTTCGACATAAATTGCTTGATTTTGTCAGCATTGATAATAAATATAAATAAATTTATTTGTTTCGGGTCTAAATATAAGGTTATTCATATTTTTTACGCAGATAAGTAATTGTTTGAATAACTTTTAACAGTAACGTTTCTGACTAAATATATTATTTATTATGTTTTTATATAAACATAAGTTTTAAGAATATTCATAAATATCCAGATAACCTTGAATAATATTATGAATGAATGAATGAATACACAGATAATATTTACATTTCGTGCAATAATATTTGCTCCACTCGGCAATGAAACATTTTAATTATTTTTATTCATTTAAAAAATATACGCATTTATACAATACTTATGATAATAAATCTAATTCGAAACTGTAGCATGATTTCAAAACTACTTTAGAACTTTAGTCTAGAACCGTATTAGATTACGTTAGCTTAATTACATTACTTTAATTTATTGGCGTGAGTTTGGCCATGCTTAATGTTGAAAACAAAATATTAATTATGAAGTTTATGTGTTGCGAATCCGTAATATCGTAAATGGCGAAATATATCATTGCGATTTTTCAAAAAAATAAAAATGCCAATTTTTTTATGGCGAGTTCTTTAACAAGTTATTTGTTACTTGCTCCTGTTGAATTTTTGTTCGGAAAAACCAATTTTACACCGAGTCAAAGACACATGGCGCGAGCGTGATCCTGTGAAATATATACCGGAGAAAAATGCGAATAATAAAACCACATATTTTTGCATCGGAAAAATTTCTACAAACTTTGCAAAATTTATTTATTGTGAATCGCTGGCGTATAACCTATAAATAAATTAATGTCACTCGATGCTGTTGACTTGCGATTTGTCTTTATTGCTATAATAACAACCATTAATTATACAATTAATGATAAGTCATTGTGTCATTGACATAATATATGCCATCCTAATGGTTAATTATTATCATAATTTAGTGATAAATAATTCTCGGCTTATTAATGCATATTTTAATGTGAAGTCAGTATAAATAATAATTTATTAGTATTCAATATTGAAAAAATAATATATTTGCAATGGTATTGGCAATATCGTGATCCAGGGGTGTGGAAAGTTGCCAGGAGACTTGACAGCCGGCACCACCTGCGTTTTCATATTTTCTTCCGGAAAATTTATTGCCAACAGGACCGGCCTGAATATACAATGCAATATGCCATTTGTTACGCCTGATGTATGATCTGGACATGGAAAACTCATTTCGAAATATTGCACGGCGACCGACGACAAACTTTCGTATAATTGCGGACAGAAATTACTGCTGGGATAATAAAACATGAATATATAACCAAACTTAGTGTAAATATGGCCTTGTGCTCGAATTATTATTAATTACATTAACATATTAATTATTTATTTCAGCGGGTTTTCAGTGGTGGCGCCTGAATCGGCGGTGCCGGGAAAAACGATAGCCGTACTCATAAATCTCCATCAAGATCCATCCGAATCCAAGAGATTGGCGAACGTTTCGCTCAGATTGCAGACCGAAAGAATCACCAATCCCCAAGACACCATAGTGATATGCCACACGTCCAAGTTGATACACGGTGAGTGAAATTTTAAAATTATTACCGCCTTAAAAAAAAGTAGCTGATTGTTGCATTTTCTGATAACAATATAAAAACGCAGTAAAAATCTTCGAAGCGATCAAATGCTTAGCCGAAAGATACGCGATCGTAAAAATGTTACTGCCGATATATAAAAAAAAACGGTCTCGATAATAACTAGATGGAAGATGTACACAAAAAAAATCATAAAATATTTATACTTATTAGGGTAATCATCGTCATCATCATTATCGTAAAATATTACCCGTATATTCGATTGCTAATTCAAGACCTATATATTTTACATTTAATCGATCAAGTAAACAGACATAATGTTTTATTAATATGTCTGAACATGACTAAATGTCTTATTGATGGAAATCTAATCATACAATACAATGATGATCGATTTATACCTTGTATCTGAGTTCATATGGAAATATTTGCATTGTCTATCATAACAGATTGATCTATAGATGTATTTTATTTGTATATAATGATTTATTACAATGGACAATAGGGTTTATCAAGATGTGCTAATTTTCAAAAATGTTTATTATACATATTTTATTTTTAGAAATCGAATGAGTCTCGAAAAACTCACTGATTAAATAGTTCAGTGTCTGTTGCTGATATTGATATTTCACAGACTTCATCTAACACAGACAACTAAGATTTTTTGACATATAACAAATATAAAAAAATTGCAATATAATTATCCCTCAATTTACACGGTGGATATGCTCCATGAAAAATAGGCACAATAAAAGATACGGAGCTTATATAAAATGAAGGTTATTGTCTAAAAAAGCATGACAATTATTATTAATATTATTTTCTAAATTTCGGAAGTTGTAATAACTCGTCATAATACATTGAAATATATATTTAAAATATCCCATTTTTTTCCCATTCCCTGTTATATCAATGTTTATGATTACCTAAAAATCAAAAATTACAGGAACATATTTCAAGGAACAAAAATTTCAGTAGAATTACTTACGATTTAAGATTATTTTATGATATAAAATAACATGGAATGGAATTAATATGCGTTTATTTTGCTACTTTTGAGTAGGAATCGCACATAATGGACCGAAATTCAGTGATTGATTTCGCATTGAACCTTTTTTTCTCCAGAATCTATTTTCAGCTGTAAAAATTCGTCTTGACAATCAACAGACAATAAAAATGGATTGCGAACTAAATCTACCTCCTCATCGCTGAGTTAAGAAATTAGTGGCTGAATTATTTTCCGATGCTTTAAAATGCTTCAAAATTCACATCTTGTTCTTTGACATTAGCAACAAGAGTTGGTGATTATGTTTCAAACATTGCAACAGTGTTTAACTTGTTTTTCTCTAATGATATTTGTATTACTTCTCTTACATCTGAAGATTCAGTTTATTCAACTGACCAAAAAATTAGCACTAAATAGCCAAGGCGCATAATCCTTTTTTTAATATTTAGCCAGGCTGAGAAAATCAACTTTATTTGAACATCATAAAAATTATTAGCTCATCTCTAAGTTCAAACACCCGCTCATTTACGTTTCCTTTTGAAAGTCAACGCACTTTTATATGGAAAAAAAGTAGATGATGAACTACCATGTCAATACATAACTGCTTGAAATATCGTGAGCTATTATCTCCTCCTTTTATAAAACCTACAGTTATAATTGTTTGATCCAAAACTATAATATTAGATCATACAATGAATTCATTTGACTTTTGGAGCTCGGGAATTCACACAAGCTTGAAAAGCTGATTTTCTTCCTAACATAGCTGGTGATCAGTCGCTACAGTAGTCACAGTTCCACAAAAGATTGTCTGAATAAAATCGAAACTCTTAATAAGTGATATATTGCAATCTACCTATAAAATAATATAAAATAAAAAAATCTAGCAATTTAAAGTCCTCTGTAATTCTAAAATCCCCCCCAAGAGGAGAACTCCTGCCCTAAACAGTATTTGGTGGTAAAAACACAAAATTAACATGAGATTTTGTACATCATTTCGATGACCAGATGCGTTATAAAAAACCAAAAGTACTTTATATATTTTTTTATAAATTCGTCGTCATCCAAGACTTCTTGTTATCCCTCCTTGAGTACAGGACTATAGTCCATGTGTATACCCTTTAATTGATCTTAGCTAGAGAACTCGGTTGATTAGCGATAATTTCATAAATCGCTTATCAATCAACATATTCAGGTGCATATATTTTTTTTTAAATTCTCCTTTCGCATCATAAGATGTAAGTTCGCCTTAAAATGTTTGATTATTAAAAGATAATTTTAATCCCTTCGTTTGCGCAATAATTACTTTTTTATTAGGTTATATTTAGGGTTTGTTCGTTATAACGTTTATATATTGTTATACCTTTTCTGTTTTTACATTAGTATCGATAGGAATTATTTTTTCTTTATAATCTTCTATTTATATAATTTGGGTTTTTTCCAGTGATTAAATTATTAGATGAATTTTTATTTAACGCAGTAAAAGAAAATATATAAAATAAAAGTTTATTTAAATTATTTTTCCGTGAATAATTTCTCGCAAGTCTCACGTATACGTGTTATGGCTTGAATATAATTTATATATCTTCTAAAGTTTATTTATGATGCTTAGCTATATTTTGTTATACGTATGTACATAAATATGTTTTCTATGAAAATTTTAGTTCAACATTGAACACAAATAACATTTATGTAGATATAATTTCATCGTTATCGCAGAAAAACATGGATACATAATTTATGCTTTATTCTATGTATGTAAACTTAATATTAGGCCAGATAGATAGAATAACATTATATTATATTATGTTATTATAAAATTACAGGAATGCTTAGAATGAATTCACATTAGTATTTTATTTCCATTTCATTTTATAAAATAATAAAAAATATGATGCAATTTATATCTGCATTGAATGTGTTGTTAAATTCATAGAATTTAATATGTTATCTGAATTACAAGTAACTATTGCAAAATTCATTGAAATATTTTTATGATTAAACATAATATTTCTAATCTATGAAAAATACTTGATTCATTGAAATCTATGAGTATTTTTAATGAAATAATGTATGTTTATAATTACTTAAATTGTTTAGACTATTAAATCACGCACCTTAATAATAATTAACCCTCTTTATACGTCTGGCCCAAAGAATATATTTTATTTATTACACGATAAAAAAATAACTATATTACTTATCTCTTCTAGCGTCTTTTGAATTATATAAAATTATTAAAAATAAATAAGTATGTTTTTAGTGGATATACAAACTGAGATTGGATTAAAGCGAAATTAAAAAATATTTCTATATAATCGACAATAAATGGGTAATTCAATTTATTAATAAAGAGTTTCGTAATCCTATTTTATTTAATTTTTTTATGCGATCAAGTTTCTGAGATTATTTTTCAATGACTAGCTGATGATCTAACTCAATAATAATATTTATGCTACGTTTTCATATAAACTTTATTTATTTATTGAAAATATTTTGTTCCTTTCAAAGTAATCTTCATCTAACATGTAATACCGGACATGTCAAACACTATCTCTAATCGTCGAAGCTCACTGAGATGCAATTTTTGGAGTATATCCTTATCTTCCCAATGTTGACAAAACGTCATCTGTATGGCTTTATTTTACGTTTTTGTGAATTTAATTCTTACCATTATTTTAATTTTCTCCTTGAGTAAAATGTCGCCTAGCATATCAGAAATAAGTGAAAACTTTTCGACGGCCAAAATTTAAGCGAGTATCTAATTTGGGTACCAATGTCAAAATACGTACCGACACAACAAAAATATGACAACTAAATTAGTAGATCCCAGAGTTAGGTGAATGCCTAATTTTCTATTTCCGGATTTTAATTTTTAATACTAAAAATATTTGAGTTGAGATTATTATTGCTACAAGCTCAGCTTCCTGACTCGTATTGAAGAGCCTAGGTATCCTGGAGGACAACCATCGTAACCTTGGCTTCAGAATTGAGTTGGACGCGTCTCTGCTGGTGCTTGGGAAGTAAATAGAAGAAGCTCAGGATCGGCAGAAGTCTCGCAGTGTCCTCCAGATGGCAAAGACCCGCTTCGGGTTAGAGGGCCATTTAAAAAAATAAAATAATAAATTCTCCTTTAATCGGCACCCACATGTCTGAGGATCGTAACCATCTTCGTACCGAATCTTTTTGATTTTGTCTCTCCAGGATTATCTGTATTCTATGATCCACATCACAGCTACTACGGTGGAGCCTGTGGCGGTCTTCACTTGGTCGTTGTACGTTTCCAAGCGCGACGAGCTTCTCCAGGCTATCGTTTCTTCTGGAGAGATGTCTCGAAGAATCCTTTTGAGACATATGGTAGAAAGTCAGTCTTCTTTGTCGTTCCCCATTTTTTTAAGGCCAGACACGTTTGTGTGTTTAGCGGTCCATGGTATTCTCAGCTGGTATCGCCGGCACCACATTTTATTGACGTCAATTTTCTTTTCATATTCTCCTTTATAGTCTAGGTTTCTACGCCGTAATTAAAAATAATAAATAAAATATGATATATTTCGGTAATTGTTGCAGGGGCTTTAGTAGTGAATAAGTCCTCCGTAGACACAATTTAATTTTTACATTTCTTTAAGGATATTTTGTATATACTGAGTAATCAGATTTGACCTAAATGTCAACGGATGTTACTATCGTTAGGCATTTTCAAGATTCACCCTAAATTTATTTTACAAACAGAAAAAAAAACACGGAACGAAGTGTCTTGCTTTCTTCACCCTCCAGCACGCAGCGAATCTGCGATCCTTTCTCCCCGCAAAACTGTTTTACATACGAGTGCAAAATTCCAAATTGATTGTGAAAGCTACCAGCCCATCACCGCCTCCTGAAATCCCTCCCCCTCATCCCCGTCGCGCGTTTAAAATGCGAAATTGACGAGACACGAGACCCGCGGGGCCGATTTTTTAGTCGGTTGGCTTTGATTTGTATTCAGTCGCGCAACCTCAAGCAATCAGTCTGCAAACTGTTTGACGCGAGAACATCCGCCGTGTATACACGGACGGGTACCTAGGGCGACGCGGTACACACACGTATACGCGGCAGTGGGATTTAACTCGTAAACGAAAACGATTACATAGTCGCACAGTGGCAAAAGTTTAGCCGCGTCTCCGCTCGGGCGTGTTGTAGTACACGGGTAGTGGGCCCGGGAGGGAGCACTAGGGGCGCCGCCCTCGGGTGAGCTCTTGATTAAACGGGCTCATATATCGATCTGTCCCCGCTTGCGCCCACCGGCTTCATAATTGGCCCTTTGAATGGTTGGCATTTATTTTGGCCATTCTTTGTGGGGGTGAAACTTCTCAATACGCATTCTAAAAGGATAGTCTTTTATTTGTTCCCTCTTCAAATATATGAATTGGTTTTGATTGAAAAAAGTTCTACAAACCTATTTATAACCTTTGAATGCATTTTGTAATCTTTTGACATCAGGTCATCTTGAAAGAAATCCATATTTTTACACAAATCAATATAAAACATAATCGCATATATTATTAACAACTAATTTCCGCCTGGATTTATATCCTTTTTTATAAAAATCAGATGCCTTCGACTAAAAATACGAGTTCAAATGATTTTTGGCATTATCTTCATTTTTAATTGTTTTGTCTTTCAATGATGTTCTAAAGATTTATATAGATGGTGATCTGAATGTGCTAAACCTGACAAATAAAGAGGATGCGGTAGATAGATTCGAATTTATTTGTTTGATTTTTTCACAGGTGAGTTTATCTTAACTCATTTCTTACGGGGGTCATGGATTACACGTCAAAAGCGTTTTTGTGTATGTCCGGGGCGCGCATATAACACCGACACTACGCGTTTGACTGACTTTTACAATGTTTTTTGGTTAGATTCTTGATAGTTGTAGCAATACAAAAAACATTATTCAGACCTTAAGTAGATTTTTGACAATTGCGCAAGTACATATAAAACCAATTATTCTAGATATTTTATGGCTGAGTGAGTTTAGAAATTGACGACTTTTGACGGCACCTGTTTAATGTTTAATATTTCCTGCAAAATGAACACCATTTATAAATTTATTTATTTATTACGCCATTATAATCTATTGCTCTACTGCATCTATTGTAATGTTTTGTTTTTTCAAATATTAATGAATAAATTCTTACTGTTTCATATCATAATTGTTCTCCTATATTTATGACGTTCTTCAACATTCTGAGCTATAAAAACAGTTGTTGAGAATAATAAAAATTATGGCCAATCCCCGTGACTCAACAACGAATGACATTAAAATTACACACACAAGCTTTCTATATAAATATTCAATATTAATAAACCATGCTTTTTAAAAATTTAAATTTGGCTCGTTTCTAAAAAGTTTGGTGACCCCTGCTATTAGATATGAATAATGTTTCTAGCATTGACTATCAACTATATGTTGGAGTTCAAGTAATTTAATTTTCAGCTCAATATCTTGATTAATAAAAGAGTTATGATTATTTTTGTAAAAAACGACGTTTCATCAAATTACCGACGAATGCGCCCCGCCTCAGCACATGTTTGATCGCATTTTTCAGGCAATGTGTTGATGAGGACATGCGTTATCGTGCTGTAAAATGACTCGTCTTCGATGTCTAATTTTCGTCAATAAATTTCGGTAGTCTGATTTCAGAAGTTCATAGTGCATTACTCCAGTCATATTCAAACAAAAACATAAAAGAACCTTCCAAAGTGTCAATTCTGGCTTGAGGATTGTAACGTGGAGTTGTTTTTTAGAAAGCCATAAGTGATCATTTTTTTGGGAAAAAGGTCGTGTTTTATGTTTTAACAAATTTTCTGTCGTTCTGTTATGTTATCCCCAGACAATTGATGCGACATCCAAATACCCATCCTGCTTACATTATTTACGTTTTTGTGATAATTCTTCTATATTTTGAATAGGATTTAATAGGAGAATCACAGTATATCTTAATTAGAAATTGTAAGTCGTCCTTATTTAAGGGCATTCTGTCACCCGATTAAACCAAAATTTACATATATTCATCGTTAGAACTGGCTCATTGTTTTCGTTGATGGTGTGTGTGCTCTTAGTCGCGTTCAAACCCTGGTCAAGAAAAAAACAGTATACAATGCTGATATTTCAGGCTTCCACATGTTTACCCTTAATAATAAAATAAGATTTTTAAGCAAAAAATAAAGATGACGAACCATTTAAATAGAAAAAAAATTAAAGAGATGTATCCTTTTTCGTGTCTGTGCACAAACTCGAATGAGAGCATACGAAATTAATGGATTCTTTCGGGATGTGTTTTTAAATAAAATGTCAATTTAAAATATTTATATTACTATAACAAGCTACAACTTTCTTCCATCTTTCTAGTAATTTTAATATTTTATTTACATAAAAATATTATGATTAGGAATAAAAATAAACGTCAAGACCTATTTTTTCTAAAGGTGCTGCATTGATTTACATAAATGGTAGTCCGATGAAGCAAGATCTGGTGAATATGATAGATAAATAATTACATTCCATTTATAATTCCATAACTTATCCCGTGTAATTTTAGGTGTATAAGTTCTCGCATTATTAAGTTAAAAAATATGATTTTTCTGTTAAATATTCTAGGTCTATTTCCAAGAATTGCTTATTTTAATCGCTTTTAGTTTGTCTATGTCGTTATCGTCTGGCTATATTTAAGAATTTCATAATGAATAATTCCTTAACAATCCCACCATACAGACAAAAGGACCGTTTTGACCGTTATGTTGAGTTTCGGCGTTGCAGTGGTACTTGTCCTTTAAAAGGCTACTGTTTTTGCGACATTGGTTCGAGCACATAACCCACTTCTGATCACGTGTCGAAGAGATTTATTTAATTATTATATTTTGTTCTCTAATTATATGAACTCTTGACATATTCGAGCCTGTAGAGATTTACTTTCATTACTTAAATGATGCGGTATCCACATACCACGTACATCAATAAAAAACCCTCCCTCAACCAATAATAATGCAAATACGTATAAACAGATTGACAATCGAAACCCAAATGTCCATTGAAAAGAACGATGTCAAAAAACGTTATTTTCCTTAGGTATCCTTTATAATAAATGTTTAAGTATACACTTGTTTATGAAATTAGAATATTTTTTGATAGCGTTTTAGACGTATTTACTCTTTAAGATCTTTTAAATGCCCATCAACTGCTAAAAATGTATTTTAGATTTGGCATTTACTAGTATTTTTCGACACTATGTATCCTGGCATCCCGCGACTAGTCCCCTGGACCAGTCTTGACCTTGGATGCCTTGGAACCTGCTTGGAACTTTGAGACTCACCTCAATTTATTCGACATGAGCTAATCGCTGAGAACTACAGAATTTAGCAACTGTTATGATTGAGGCTTTCATTATTTTGCCTCAACGATTAAAAAAAGAAAATCATTACACTTCCTTCGAAGTAGCACGCTTATCTTCTTTACACTAGCTCAAGCCATAGCTGATAACCGGTATAATTATAGTCTTATAGAGTTTAATCTAGATGTTTAAAATATTTTTTTGCATTCTCTCAGGTGCTCTATTTCGACGGTTGACGGCCATATATTTAGTTATTGATTTATTATTAGTAATAAAATGTTAATCAAATTTGACATCGCCATTTTCATTCCGCAATTCTATTTGCATATATTATATTTCAATAGTTCATTCTAATTACTCTGTGAATTGTGTGTATAAGCATGTCTATTAATTGCTTTGGAATATATAATTTATTTTTTAATTTTCAAGCGACGAATTATTTAGAATACGTATTTTTGTATTGTTTATTTTGGAATGAGATCACCAGCCAGACGCTTCTTCTCAGGCGCAGCACGTAACGTTCCCTTTTAGCAAATCGACCACATATAATAGTGCCTTCATTGGTAAATTGCAGTAATCATACAAGAACTGGTTTTACCTATATGGTATAATTTCGCTATACTTATATGAAATCGTCAGCTGCTTATATATTAATTAAATTAAATTTATATCTTACTTTAATAAAAAAAAGGTTGTGTTTACACAATTTGTCACAACAGTTGTTTTTCATAATTATTGTAATATAATTCAAAAACAATAATAATGATTCAACGATTTTTACGATTCTTGTGTTGATTCATACTGAAAATCACGCTCCGAGCACGCCATTATCATTTCAGGATAAAAATCTGCATAATAATTCAGCTTGTTTACTTATGTATTATGACATATGTTTTTGAATATCATCGTAAACAAATGCAGAGCGGAAATTTAACCTCGTTTTACACAGAGCGATAATAATATTGTTTACTAAAAAACAATAAGTAATTGACGCGTGAGATTATTAATCGGCATGCAAACGAGCTCATTATAATTGTGGACCATAATTTCACAATCGTCGTTATAACTAGTTATAGAAAAATATGAAAGTTTTTTTTATGCGATTAATAGTGAAATTTGTTTTTAATAAATACGAGAATAATTCATAACCCTGAACTTGCCGGTGTTTTTTTTTTTTTTTATCTTATCGCGCTAACACACGGCGAGTTCGCGAAACTCCGACGGCGATTGCGTGAGACGAGATGCATGCAATTTTTGAACGGATTGCCGAATGTATGTCATCATTCCGGCGGATGACGTCGACGTGACGTACGCCGTGCACATGTTTTTTTTATCTGTAAAAATTTCAGGTGTCAATAATAACGAGAATTTGCGTGAACGAATTCCGTTCGATAATTGTATATTATTATGATGTGTTGCAAAATGTGTTTTTTTTTGTGTTCGGTTATATTACAGTTGGTGTATTATGTGACATTTAATTTGACATTAAAGTTGATATTTAATATTTATAATAATAACTGCTGTAATACAATCAGCGATTCTCAATATCGATTCGCGAGAGTATTATAACGATTTTAAGCGTTATTATTATTTTTTTTATTAATTTTATTATTATGTATGATTCGAACCTTGGCCCCGTCATATGATTCGCAGTGTATTTGGAGTATAGTGTTACTGGAATTATTATTATATATAATTTTTACACCGTTTGAGATAAGACGGACGCGTGCGCGTGTGTGTGTGTGTTTGTGTGTTGCGAATCGCTCACACATGCACACAGCAGACACGTTTCGCAACTGCAGCCGGCGTATAAAAGCGCATTGATCGCGGCTGTCCAGTTTTTATCAAGTCTTCGCTCGGTACGTGCGCTTCGAGTCACCGATCCGCATCCATCCGCAGTGAAAGTGACAGTCCGGATACATCATGTCGGATCGCGGCCACTTCTTGGAGACGTCGCCGAACGCGGCCTTGGACAAGAGCATCGTCGGCAAGTACCACGACCTGCCGATCGACCCAAGGACGGTGCTGGCCACCTACGTCTGGATCGACGGCTCCGGCGAGAATCTGCGATGCAAGGACAGGACTCTCAGCTTCAAACCGATGTCGCCGTCGCAGATTCCCGTGTGGAACTTCGACGGCAGCTCGACGGACCAGGCCAAGGGACACGACGCGGACGTGTTCCTGTATCCGAAGGTCATATACAAGGATCCGTTCAGGCGCGGCGATCACATCTTGATCCTCTGCGAGACGTATGACGCCGACCACATGCCCACAGACTCGAACCACAGAAAGATCTGCGAAGAAGTATATCAGAAGTGCAAGGACGACGAGCCGTGGTTCGGCATCGAGCAGGAATACACGCTTCTGGACACGGATCTCAGGCCGTTCGGATGGCCACGCACTGGAAATCCTCCTCCGCAAGGACCGTACTACTGCGGCGTCGGCGCCGACAAAGTCTTTGCCAGAGATCTCGTAGAAGCGCACTTCAAATGTTGTCTTTACGCAGGAATCGATATGTACGGGACCAACGCCGAGGTCATGCCCTCTCAGTGGGAGTTCCAGATCGGACCCACCACCGGCACCAGAGTCGCGGACGACCTCTGGATGGCGCGATACATCCTGCACAGACTCGCCGAGGAGTTCGGCATCGTCGTCACGTTCGATCCGAAGCCCGTGGAAAACTGGAACGGATCCGGAGCGCACACAAACTTTTCCACAAAGAAAATGCGCAACAAGAACGGCGGCGTCGCCGAGATCCACAAAGCCATCGACAAGCTATCCAAGGTACACATGCGGCATATCAAAGTTTACGATCCCAAGGGAGGCAAGGACAACGAGAAGCGTCTCACCGGAAAATTCGAGACGTCGCACATCAACGACTTCAGCTCCGGCGTCGCCAACAGAAAAGCGAGCATACGCATCCCGCGCAACGTCATGGAAGAGGGCTCCAACAAATATTTAGAAGATCGAAGACCGGCGTCCAACTGTGATCCGTATCGTGTCGTGGAAGCGCTACTCCGCACCGTATGCTTAGATGAATGATGATCAAAACGTAACATTTTAATTATAATTATAAAAAAAATTTACATATAAACATACATAGTGATTATGGTACCGTGCTAAACATTGAATGAGATGACTGAACTTTGTGATATTCATATAGATATTATTTATGCATATTATTTCGAATCTGTACCATTTAAATAATTAAATTACATATTTAAATTATTATTCGGCGTTTGATTAAATCCTGAACATATATAATTAGATAGCATAACTCTTATCAATAGATTCATATGTAAATATTATTTTTTTCTGTTATTATCAGCCATATGCTTGTTTTTTTTTATATGTATATATATGTAAGTGTGGAGTCGCTTTGATGATTGGTCGCAGGGTGTATAAAGGGAAGAAGGGAAGAGTCTCTAATATTGCGATCGAGCGATTTTGCATTTCATTTGATGCGGCTCGATGAACGTTCACGGGACAGTTCACACTACCAAAGAGTCCCAGGTAATTAGGTGTTTTCCATTTCCATAGAGGCGTGGAAATTCAGCAATCGGAATGCCAACGAAACCTAATCGTCGGTGAATTCGCCGCGCTCTACTCTACGCAACACTGAAAAAAAAAATCGTTTTGTAATTTGTGACATAATTTTCGATACGAAGGACAGTGTTACCATTTGCGACTGTTGCTATGCAGCGTATCGAATGCAAATTTTTATTAACCGTAATGATATACGTTTTTTTTTACGTCTAGCACATGAAATTGAACGTGTCGCATTACATAATGATTATTAGTTGAACTTGTTGCCGGTTGATTGCCAAAAATTTCGCAACCCAAATACCGCAACGTGGTGCGAAAACGGGTTTTGTGAACGGGCATCGTACGATTTTTAATATTGTCGGAATATATTCATGTATCCCGTCGCGAGGATTCCTTTTTTTTTGTTCACTTCACTTAAATATTATCCTCGGCAAACTTTTCCTATATTAACTTTTTAATGTGCTATCGCTCACGGCTTATTCACCAAGGATAGATCTTTTATTCCCGTGATTCTGAGCTGCTTTCCGGGATGACTAGGGAATTATTCGTCAATCAATCATGCTTAACTTTGAATTTGATCCATGGTGCTTCCTCTAAACTTGTCATGGACTCCATATACATACAAAAAGCAATTCGTCGTATTAAAAAAAATATATATTTATGGATATTTCAATATATTTGCAACAATAATTTAATGCAAAATTTCATTTATACAAGTAACCTAATTATTAATATGATAATTGTGTCTTGTGACAATTGGAATTCGCTCTCTGAGATATTTCATTTGAAATATTCATAACGCAATTTTCACAAACAGGGGATCTGAATTGGATTCCAGATTGATAATCAAATTTTGTCTTCATTAGAGACATCTGTCATTTCGTTTACAGCATTCTTCAGACACAACTACCTCGACTGCGGAATCCTTCTATACTTTAATGAACTCACCTGATATTTGAATAATAATAAATACATATAATTCATCCGTATTTATAAAAAATAGGATTTAAATTTATTTTAACCGATTATTAAATGTTTATTGTACGTATGTGAAATTAATTTGGATCACATTAAAAATTTTCCAGTCGATTCGATCTGTTGTTGTCCCGTTGTTTTCTTTTTGCCGGACTCCACGTCATTAAACTTTTCGGCCATCGGTTGACATTTATCTGCTTTCGTAATACAAGATACGAACAATGAAGTTCTTGGAGCGAATCCAAATTAGAAGAGGAAAAATAAAAATTGAAAATGAAAGAACGGGAAGAACACTCGGTACCCGCTGTAGGTAGTTAACGACCCGGAACAAATTTCCTCCGACACTCTTAAAGAAAAATCTACTTCCGGTACTAAAACGGGGACGGAATTCGACGGAATTTTGCCTGCGCAAAAAAAATAAGAACACTTTTTAAAAGGCTTTTAAATATTCCCGGAGAAATTACAAAGATCGCCAAAACAATGTTTTAAATTGACCAATTATCCCGTTGTATTACATTGTTTCGGAATATAAAAGATGGTAATGGCATATAAAATTGATGATCGCGAAGGAGATCCCTCCTCGGGGCCCCCGGGGAACAAAAGAAAAAATATATTATATTCGAACGTCAAACAATTAAATCAACTGGATTGAATAAAACGTTGATTTATAGGAGTATGAAAAATACTTTCTCTTTTATAACTAAATAAAAAAAATATTCGTTTCCTCTCATCTTTTTTTATAAATCCCTAGAGCGATATTATAAAATTTCTCAATACTACCTTTTTACTTCATATTTTACTATAATAAAAAATGCATATATGTAGAATTTGTACAGCTCTTGATTTTAGTATAGTTCAGTGATGGCTAACGTTTTGAGTTTGCTGTTCAATTCAGTAAAAACATAACATCGGAAACTGTGCCACATCTGGAAAAACAGTCGATTCCGTTTAATTAGAACACTCGTTTATCAAAGCAGTTGGGTCCTAATTAAGTGGAACTTACAGTGCTCATAATTTTGCAATATTTGCGATAGTTTTTTTATATACTTTTTCATTCAAAAATTTTTTTGTTGATGAATTGCTTTGCTGAATCCTCAATTGAGGGTTAGTATGCACTGCAATCATCTGTAGGTCGGCTTCTAACATTGGTTTTAGTATTATTTAATGTCAAGAATATAGTCTTATTTATGCATACAAAAGAAAAAATGTGAAAAAAGCCATCAATCTTTTATTTGTATTATTGTCACTTAAGATTGTAATTTTAAATTCGGTTTGCCGTATTTTCATCTTCAAGAAATACCATAATATCTACAAAACACTCCATAAATCACTGGATAGTTTTTTCGATCCTGCGATCTCGCATTATATAATATAATCAATAGATTGAATAATCTTTATGTAAAAATACAAATAATTCTCGCTTGTGAAAATAATTCAAAAGGTAAATTTAATAGCTTTATTAGAATTAATATGAAATTATTTATTCTGTAAATCCTGCTTTGAGAAGTATAGGTCTTAATAGTGCATAAGAACCTAGCATAAATAATTTTAACAAAATTCACATTTTTATCATATGGGATGCTCCTGTATGTTGAAACGATGCCTGTCACCCAAAATGTTATTTAACACATCCCGGCATAGTTTGTATTTTGACAAATTATTGAACGTCGGTAGATATTAAATAAATGTTTTTATTGCACGAAAGCAGCATGAAAAATTGAATACTAGTATACATATCTATCATTATTGACCGCTGTAGTATTTTAAAGGAGCTTTATGTAATTTAAGTCGCCAATGCTTTATTACTAATCATCTTGAAAATGGCAATATTTCATTAGGACGATTCTCTCTCCATTTAGCGATCCAAGGAGCTATTGTACATATTCCTCTTCTTCTCTTGTCTTTAACCTTTCTTCTTCGAGAGTCGGCACCCCAATGTCTGAGGATCGTGACTATTTTTGACCCGTATATTCCTGATTAAGGCTCCGCCCTTCTCTTTTCGTCTCCAGGTTATCGTTTATTCCAGTGAAATTAGTCAAAAATCCTCTTGAGACATATATCATCGAAAGTCATATTCATTCTGTCTGTTTATTGTGTCTATTTCTTTCAGAGCCGAAACGTGTGTGATTTAACCCTTTCCATTCTGACCATTTTTGGTCGAATCTACGTTCTACTCTCATTATATATATAAAACATATATATAAAACATAATTTTCATTGATAAAATTAATAAGAAAAATCTACATGGTTTCTCGAACCTCTTCAAATCCGGAAAATTAACGGATCTGGGTACCCTATTGCTTTTATCGATTAAAATCAGCTTGGTTTCTTGTTTTCACGTTCGGTTATTTTTTCTTTACTGGCCATCAGTGTAGTATCATCCACATATCTTAATTTGCAAATTAGTTTTTTAGCTATTTTGAATCTGCCTTCCCAGTTTTAAGGGTTTTTCACATCATAAATTACCTGTATAATTTAAAATCTTTATTAACTATTCTAAGTTGATATTGTACTTTTACAGATTAGTCATAGGACTCAAACCAGCCAATATATCATATTAAAAGCATCAAATTTTCGTCTGTCTTACTGCATAGATGGTTCAGGTTATCATTTAGTATAAACAGTGTACAATAAGACTTAATCTATAATAGTAAAGTTTGATTATGTCTATCTGCACTCGATATTCGATTCAAATGGCAATAGTGTTTATTGATTAAATCATTATAAATAATAGTAATCAGGTAATCATTATAAAAATATGATTATTATGTTTTCTAAGATTGCTTTAATACTGTTTAAAGTAGTGCTGAAGATGAATGATTAAACGATGTTTAACAGAGCTTTTCTATTGCGTTAAGAGAAGAGGACGTACTTCATAGATGAGTATTATTATAAATAATCGATTAAAGATTAGCAGTAAATTGCAAAGATGTATTTTTTGAAAATTATAGACATTCTTGATACTAACTTATCTACTGCTATGGAAATGCTTTTATAAAATGAAATAAATTTAATGTTGTCGTCGACTTTTATTCAAAATCCGTGTCTGACTTCTGCGAAACTACGTGTGGTCTGCTCTTCTTATAGTTGCGAGACGTGGTCGTTGCTAAAAGGAAATCATTTCAATGCGTTTGAAATGAAATGCTGTCGAATAATGTTGAAAATTTCATAGGTTCACGAGTTCAAAACGTTAGAAATTAAATTTTATGGGAATTTTGAAACACACTAGCAGGAAAATTGATGATTTCGTCTTCTGTAGACCATCATGCAGAGGAATATCAAAGGCAAACGATAGTTGTATAGAAAAAAAAAACTGTCATGGCTTTAATTTAACATTTTAAAATTTTCAATCGGACTGAAAAAGAATATATGAAAATTGTCTCTTCTTACGTATATTATAAACTAACATATATTTTATCAAAAATTTTATAAAGTCTAAACAGTAGACGGTTTATTCTGATACTGATATTTTGTGGAAATTGTGTCAATTTCGTTCTTAAATAATCATGTCTAATTAGGATCAAAAATTATTAATGTACGTAGAAAAAAAACAAAATTATCCAACGACATGTGACCTCCCACAATGCTAATTGACAGTTGTCTTGGCAGACTTGACACGCAGCCATTATCACATGACATTATTTATCACAGCGTATTGTATTGGGAGGAAAGCATCTCTGTGTGTGCACATACACAGAGTTCCATTCATTCGGCGTTTCCGTCAATCAGGCCGGTTCTCGTCGGTCACTTCCGGTACCGGCTCGTCTCACGTGTTCATTTTTCCTTTGTCAAGTCACCGCACATAATTCAATGTTATCTTTTGACATTTTGTTTCGGTGACTGGGGCGCCAGACTCTTTCCTTCTCCCGCTTCCTTCCACCCCGGAATACTTATCTGCGTCATGGCTCGGCCCATTGTGCCCGCGGGGGCCGAGGGGTGGGGGCGTAGGCTCGGGCTCCACCCCCGTGTAATGTGTCTCTTTTTTATCTTGACTCACTGCGGCCTTTGGTGGCTTTATTTCTGCTTTATGGAGGCAACTTTATAAACATCTGCTCTTTAGTGCGCCTCTTTGCGTACCATTACATTATGATGTGCCACATTTTAACTGGCGACGGGGAAAAAATGTCTCTTTTTGCCGTCTCGACAATGCGTAATGAAGAAGTCATGTCCTCGTATCCATTGTCGACTTCCGGCGAAATATTGTCAGCTTCCGGGGGCGTGGCTCCTCGGCGGCGGGAGCCAGAATGACTGATTGGCTATTATGATGTACGCGCCATTAACCAGCTGAAGAAGCGATCTCTCTCTCGGATATGCTATATCTTGCGCATAGATTTAAAACATAATAAATCAAAATTTCAACTACCCATTATTTTTCATTATGAAGAAATTCCCATAAGCGAATAATTTCAGTATTTTTTTTTTATTATAATTACGTTTTATAATCATAAACTTAAATCTGCAGCTGGAAATAATTAAGATGAATTACTGGAAATGAATGGATCACGGATGCCGTAACATCCTACTGAGGTGCATCCTTGAATAAGTAAATAAGAGGGACGAATCCAGGTTATTAGCATAGAGAATGCACTCTCCTTTGACAAAGATGTTTGATCCTTTAGACTCATGGCGTTGAGGGGAAAATCAACGGAATATAAGGACCAACTTCAACAAGGAGAAGTCTTAGATAATTACAAAAGTTGTTTACTTGTGTGTGATTCAAATAATTTAATTATTTAAATTTAAATAACCCTCTATTTTCTAAATATAATATTTTATTGGGTAAAATTTACTAGGGAATATAAATAATATAAGAACATGTTCAAATATCATTTTTTGTGTTTGTATACTTGTCTTCGACGTATCTAGATGTTTTTTTTGTAACAAAACATATTTTAGACTGGCATTAAAGTTTCAAGTGTTTTGATTCACTCATTGATTTATAACATGTGAAAAATATTTTAAAAATGGATTATAAAAAGTTAATGTTGATTAATGCTGATTAATTATAAAAGTTATGATAAATCTGCCTGATTCGCTGGAAACATTCCCCTGAGACTTTTATTTCTTAAGATGAAAAAAAATACATAAAAGAACGACGTTTTGCAAACATTAGGAAGAAGAGTTGCTAAATTGGCTAAACACCATAATAAAAATTGCGTCTCAGGAATGTTTAAAAAATTTAGCAGGGCATAAAGTAGATAGTTTTTAATTAATCTATTAAATCTAAAAACTTTCCTAAGATAAGATCGATTTATAACTCTTAAATTAAAAAAGGCTTTAAATAGAAATTTTAATAAACTAATTACGAGGTAGATAAGTTTCATGAAAAGCCGCATAAATGAAAACCGCCTTAAAAAGAGATTGAGCTTATAAAAAATGTAGGAATATGTTTCGAAAAAAAATTATAGAATTTAAAACGTATTTTTTTCCTAAATTCTGCAATTGTTATAGCTCTGTCTCCATTAACCTTCGTCGTTATATCTTTACATATACTTAATGTAACATTTTCATGTAAGATTTTGATGACACCTGATCTAATGGTTAAATTTTTTAAGCAGTGTTTAGTAATAAAAAAGCAGCATTTAAGGTGTTGTATTGTGGATGATTAAAGTATTAAGCTAGAGCTAAAATATTATTTCCAATCATGTTTTATTCTGTTTCTAGAACAAAACAGTTATAAAATCTATCTTTAAAAATTAAATTCGACTATTTATATTTTTATGAT
>JAGXCT010037220.1:0-94780 GCA_022495035.1 Philopotamus ludificatus | reverse complement strand
AAGTTAAGGGTAGTTCTGACAATTCAATTAATAAGATATGTTTGTGAATTAATTAAAATAAATTATATGCTAATTAAACCTCATGTATTTATTTATTTCAGGTCATGGCATCATTTCACTCAAAGTCCCATTGACAGAGCCCGGTCTCCATATTCTGCATACGATCGTCAATTTTCCGCAATCAGAAGAAAAACCTCGAGCAATCAACCATACGTCGACAGGCTTGGAACAAGATTGCGAATATCAAAGCAGATCTTATCTCACAATCGTCGGACCAGTGCGGGACGTCATCATACGACCGGACAGGCAGATTTATTCACCGGGCGAATCCGGTAAGAAGTTTTCCCGTTTCATATTTGAATATTATTATTATGTGCAAAAGTTTCGAAATATATTTCGCCTCGTTAGTGTAGCGACTTTAATATTTGCACTAGCATATTTCGTGAAACGCAAACATTGGCAGATAAGTTTTCTTCATCTTTTTGCGTAATTTTCCGCTCTTGAATGTGAAATGTTCCCTGGGAAAATTTCTTCGAGTAAAAAGTTGTCGCTTTCAGCCATTGCTAAAAAAAATATATATAAAAGAGAACGAATAGTTAATCCTTGTGAGCTGCATTGAGTACTCAAAGAGAGTTATTGCACGGTAGTTCTTCAAAGTTGTAAGCGCTGAAATGAGGATGTCACGAAAGTGCGCTTGAAAATATTTAATCGAATGGAGGGAAGAGAATTTTAAATTATGTCAGAAATTTATATACTCAAAGTTACTAAATTTGTTGCATGTTATAAACAGAAAATTGCTATTTCTTGCATGTTGCTCTTTGATATTTGCATTTATTTTAAAATGCACATAATGTTAACATCAAAGGCTGCATATTTTCATTAATAAATTATTTATCTTCTCCATAATTAATTATTTACGTAACGTTATTACTATAATCCAATTATTATATCATATTACCGGTAAATTACAGATTAATTTTCCTATCGCGGACCATTAACAGAATCCTCCTCTTAAATTATCCACGTGCATTTCCTGGAGAAGATTCAATGGAGAAGTTACATCGAGTGACTAATTGCAATTTGTCTGCACTGGAGTCGAGCTACTTGTTAACTCACTAAACGTCTTATTAAGTCGAGATTTTCAGCAGTGGAATTCCGACGGTATCTCGGTATTAACGCTCTAATTTTTCTTGCAGTTACTTTTTGGGTGCTGGCACTGGACCATGATTTAAAATTGCCGAAAGGGGTTTTGGGCACCGTGGCTCTCAAAGATCCGGCCGGTACCAAAGTCGCTGTATGGGAACAAGTGTCATTGGACGACGGCGTCAAGAAATTCGACATAGCCTTGAGCACCAGGGCGACTCTTGGCACTTGGATGCTGCACGTGGTTTGCGGCGACAGTACATGGAATAGGGCTTTGAATGTGTCTAATCAAGGCAGCACCTCTGGGTATAGAGACAGTGAAACGTTTTCTGGCGTCTCCGGCGGGAGGTCCCCTCCTGCTGCCGAAGAACACTCTGTGGAATTGAGATTTGCGCCAAATACTAAGCGGTGGTATAAACCCGGATTATCGTACAAAGGAAAGGTGAGCAAAATTTCATTACAAAATTTTAAATCCCCGCTTATAATTCGTAACAAAATTTCACGTAAAAATTAATTCCATGTAGCAAAATAATAAATATTTACATTTAGTAATTTCAAGAACCGTATTTTTTTATATTTAATTTAAAATAGAAATATATGGTTTTCACACTTTTCCTTGGTTTAATTTAGTATTTTTTTTATATTAATGTTTTTACTGGTTAACTATTTCGCAGTTTTTGTCCCAAGTATTAAAATAAAGTAGAAAATGTTATTTTTTTTATTTATTAATTATAATAATGACATATTTTAAGACTATTAGAAAGAAAATCAATATTTTAAGATGGAAACTGAGATGTTTTTTTACTCAGGGAAAATGAAGTAAACTTTTATGAAGGAAGATCATAAATAACAAGGAAAAACATTTAACATTTAAATGTATAATAATTTTTATTCATATAAACGTTTTGTCACATTAATAAAAATGTCATTTCTTTCCGCTTTATCTAATACACTTCGTATGTATATTACGTATGCGTTTTTTTTGCACGTTAGATACGTTTTACCGTGTAAAATTATACAAAATCTAGATAGAAGACGTGATGAAAAATATTTAGGTTCTAGAACAGTGATGGCGAACCTATGATCCGCGAGTCAGACACTAAGCGACGATTTCTTGTCGGTTTGTCAATTTATTAGAAGAAATAAAGTTCTTTTTGAGTGAAAAAACAATAGTTAAGACAGATTTTCAAATACAGATTGGTTAAAAAACAATTTAATGATCTTATCTGACATCACTCAGCACTTCAATGAACTGAAAAATTAATACTTCAAGGAAATAGACAAATAGTATTAATGGGGTTTTAAAAAAATATTTATGGCAAAATTTGAAAAAATTATAAATGAGAATCCTAACCCCCCCCCCCTCCCCTCCTTTCTTTATGATGCCACTGATTTAGTGAGCTACGGACTAGTATTAAAAAAAATAATGAACAAAATGAATCAACTTTTATTTATAATATTTTTTTAAATATAACTATGTTAAGTTAAAATAAATCAGATGTATAAATAAATTAAGAATACGCATAGAGTAAATGATAAGATTTACCCTTTTCAGTCTGATTATGTGAATTGATGGGACAATGCTGCAAAAATATTTTATTCTTGATAGTTATCTAATAATAAAATTTATTTATAAAAGGAAATAAATTTTAACTGTAATTGCTGTCCTTTTCGGGAATTATGTATGGCTTAACCCAAATACGCTAAACGCAAAACCAGGTTGGATTTATGGATTTATTTCATTGCCATAAAAATTTTGATATAATGTTAATAGAAATTATATTTTAAATAAAGTTAATTTATTTCGATTAAATATATGTCTTGTAAAGTTCATTTTACGTAAACATCATCTTTGTCATGTTATGTTTGTTAACACAAAATGCTTTCGGCAGTTTGAAAATTAAAATTTTTAAATAAGTTCAATGTTTTAAAATATATGTTTTTTTTATAAATGTGAATCTAATCCGAATAATCAACCAAGTAGACAAATTGCGCTCTCTATATTTTTCTTTATTTTTCAGTAGAGTCGCATATTTCAAGGGTTTAGTACAGAGGGACTTATTCGATAAGCGCCACTGGTCTCTAATACGGTCTTGTAAAAAAAGAGCGTTATCCGTCTCAAATTCTAAATCCGTCCAAAGCCCTGTAGATACGGGACCTTCTCCTGACACCACACTTATTATGGAGGTCGTGTATATAAAGCAGTTTCTGGTCCATCCAGTGCAGTCTGGCATGAAAGATTTTCTCTTACGACAATCTATCCGACCCTCATCAACTATAACAATGGCGGGCCTTGTCTATGGCCTACTCTCCCTAATGACCCGTCAATAATAATGCCATAAGCGGGACAATGCCCCCCGTTGACCCACATCAAACCATATTTATTTCTATTCGATTTTCGGTGCGAAATTTTTGCGGACGCCTTTCCGTCGTCGCGAAATCGACGAATTTATTTTTCAATTTTTCTTCCCGCGTAATGGAATTTATTTGTTGTGCACCTTTTGGTAATTCGTGAGCTCGGTCACATTTACAAAATTCAATAGACGTTAATTCGTCGGAAACTTTTCGTCCGCCCCTCGCTCCCATCCCTCGCATTTCCAATTTCTCTGCGAGCTCTTTATTCTACTTTCTATTATACACTATATCTTTTTTCGAACAATAAAGTTTTATACATTATGGCCGTGAAATACGGCATAAAAAAAACATACGAAATGTCTGTTGTTGATCAAAATAAGATAATAGAGTTTTAATGGAAAGTAAAACAATAGGGTCTTCGCAAAAAATGTAATTTAGCAGATATCACAATTGAACAGAGATAGAATATAATTTTATTATGTCTGGCTAGTTTTATTTGTGTTATACCTCCAGTTAATTTTAATTAAAACATAAACTAATAAGAATATTTTTTTCAATCGTAAAGGTGGAAGCTGTGAGTACAGAAAAATATATACAAGTGAAAGTCGAAATATTTGACGATACAACTTCTATATACAGTCAAGGCGTGGAAATTCCGCAAAGCGACGGAAGCTTCACAGTACCGTACATGGTATCGAACAGCGACGTCTTAAATCTACAGGTATTTAATATTTTTATCAAAGATGAAGAAAACTATCGATTAATAAAAGAATGTGTTGTATTGTTATATCGCCACAATGCCTATTTTTCTATGAAATATTTTCATCATTAATCGCATCTGTACTGTGTTGGTATAATAAATCGTTGCTTCGGCACAGATGTTATTTCGCACGTATGAGAGATGGATTTGTAACAATGAAACAAAGACGCCAGCAATTCCGCGCACACTCCCATAAAACTATATCTGCAAATTAATAATTAATTATTTAATTACGCAAAAGTAATTATCTGCATCCGTAGAAAATAATTTTCGGCGTAAGTAAATACAGTGATTTGTCTTTGTCCTTATCATCGACTCATTTTCCAAGGATTCTCCGCCTGTCTCTTATGGGATTATCATTTCTTTTGTTTCTTCGCCACATTTTCGGGGAGAGAAACGAAAATGTGCCACTCGTTATCGTACCGGAAGTTATTATTTCATATAGAAAGCCAAATAAGGGACCCGCCCCTATCCTGCGGATTATGCCCCCGCTTACGTCCCAGAAGCCTTGAAGATCATAACGCCGAAACGAATTAGGAAAAATGAGAGCGATCAGTCATATTTAACGTCGGAAACGTCCCAAACTATTCACACATCCCTCGTATAATTCAAACGAGAAATATACCGTATAATTCGACGGCGGATTTTTAAACCCCCCTTCAAAGCTCCGGGTAATTGAATCAAATATCTGAAATATCAACCCGCCCGAAATTTAAGTCTATCACAATAATTTCTGTTGACAGCCACCACTCAGCTCGAATTATTTTGCTCTGTAAATACATTTTCAACCTTGGATTGACCGTCTGCTCTTGTCGCGTTTTGCAAATTAAGCACAATGATCAATACCTGGGATGATAATTCTATTTTTCGATACAAAACATCGTCGAAACAAACATATTCTGAGAATATTGCTTCTATATCCGCTGAGAGCAACTATTAACACGTAGACTTGTATACATGAAAAATCTGCTGTGTTCTGAAATAAGCACGTTTCTATCGGAATTTAACTGTAATGCAATATACGATAAGATTATTAGTATACTCTATAAATATAATATTATTTTACAGGCTGAACTCGTGTCTGTCGAGGGAAAAGAAATCGAGAGTCACTACATCTTGGCGCGAGAGAGTCTGCAGAAGTGGAATTCTTCTTCAAAATGCTATTTGGTGATTGAGGGGTTGGATAGTCCTTTACAGGTAATATTTATTTTTAATATATCAATATAGAATTTCCCAGAATCTATTTATTTATTTTTATGTAGGATTATAATATATTTAATTTTTATAATGATTAACATTTTTATTTAAATTAAATAATAAATAAAGTATTACATAATATTTGACCTTTTTAGACCGGAATTTATTTTTTTGCATAACTTGAATAATTTAAAAAATCTGATAAGAAAAACTTATTATATATTGGCGTATCTAAATATATCTCATAAAAGTATCCGAGGTCATTTTTTTTTAATTATGTGAGAGAAATACTATATTATGTTATGCATATAACATAATATATTATGCATGATTAAGATGCAATCTTCATTGTATATTTGTTAAAAAAATCGTAAAATATTAGGTAATTCTAAAACAAAAAAATTTTTTTGTAAATTTGTGAACAACGAAAAAAACAATATCTAAATAAATAAATACACGATTAATAGGTAAAAAAAAATAGATTAAATCAATTTCGAACTTGTTCTATTTACATATTCTTGATTTACACCCAGAGGCGTCACATTCATATACACTGCGGATCTGCAGCACCTCCAATCAAATTGAGGAAAAATATATTTATATATATTACTGTACGCCGTGTCGCGCTGCGACTCGGAGCAGTCATATTTTATTATTGTTTAGTATTTTTATCGCAATTTATTTTTTTATATTTTAGATAAAATATGAGAGAAATATATATATTTTTTTTTAATATTCCGCAGCACCCCGAAATATCATGTTTACACCCGATTTTTTCTCTTTCTGTATGGTTTTAGTATGTGAACCGTTTTCTTTTTTAACACATTTTTTTCTTAGACACTTTGGTATAAAACTTTCCAATTGAGTAAAAATATGTATTTATTAAAAAAAAAACATCATTTTTGTGAATAGTAATGGAAAAAATGTTGAAGCCCTAAAGGTTCAAAATTAGATACGTGTCACGTGTTACTTCAAGTAATTAAAAAAATTTCAGGTTTTTCCTTTTCGAAATTTTATCGATATCTCACATTTTAATGTTTGAGATACAATTCACTGGTTCTTGGATAAAGAGGATAAAGTATTGACTTTTAGTGTTACTAGTAATGCAACAAAAAATCGCGGCGTCTAATTGTATCTACCATTTTTATCTTTATTGCACGGTAATCTTTAAGACGTATTCTCCGTGTAAAAATTAAATGTTTTTTAATAATTTTTACTCTGATTATTAGTTTCTATATTTTTTTATTGCATACTAAAAAGTGATTAATTAGATGTTTTCAACAAGAATTTATGTTTTAATATAATAAAAGTTTTCTCCTTTCCTTCCTCTATCATTATTATTATATATTATTTTAATTAAATGATGTCTGAATAATTACAGGGATTGTCTGAACAATATATTTAATTAAAATATCAAATAATAAAGTATGTTTATATTGGGTTCAAACAAATTGAGGCATTGGCTTAACATTTTAGGCAGGTATTCATCAATAAATAATGGTAGCATTACGATTTCATAAATATTTTTATTAAATGATTTTCTAAAGAATTCGGTACGTATTTCAGAGACATTTCCATTCAATTGTAGTCCAATACCTTCGATCCGTTCCGCCACTCTGTCCTCCGCCCCCTCGGAAAACACTTCGCATCGCTTTTCCGTGTTTTCCGCGGGGACAATGAAACGTGTTTTCGGAATTGTAATTGTTTGGGCATTTTTCTCAGGTGGGATCACGCGCTCAGGTCAAAGTGGTTTCCACGTGCTCTTGCGAACGTGAGCTGCATGTGGCCGTGGTGACGGACGGCCGACTGACCCTCTGGGCCGAGAGGTCGACCAGCAAGCAGGGGTCGACTCACACCTCGACCCGGGCCTCCGATGGCACGGTCACCTGGGGAAGCGTCCAGCCGGAGCCCGGCATCGTCGGCACTATGCACTGCAGCCTCCGATTCAGGTGAGTCACATTCACTACACTAATGTCGGTCATACATCTATGCCAACTGGATGTGTCTCTTGTGCAGGTCACGATCCCACTCTACAATGTAATATGTCAAGGTAGTCGTGTAACGGAGATGCTATCAGTTTAAACTAATTACGTTTAAATTTGATTTTAATAAATTAAACATTAGTAATAGATTTAATTAAATTATATCTAATAATAATTATATAGATAACCCAAGTATAACACGGAAAAAAATGAGGGTGTTTATATTTAGGCGAAAAAGCCTAATAGTTTGAGCTTTGTTCGGCAGCATTTTAGGTTTTGGTAAAGCGCTCAATACCGTGTTAAAAACACGGTAATGTTAATAAAATTACATTTTATTACAATATACATATTACATAGGTCAATTAACATATTTTCTAAATATGTAATACATTTCGGTGCAAAATAAAGGTCAATGCCTTTTGGTTGACAGCAAAATTTGTTGAAAACAATTCCTAATGGATTGATTTCACCCACCTTTATTTTTGGGATCTTTTTTTTGCTAATTTTCTAATTTAATATAATTTACAGACTCGTCTTAACCTCAATTAATTCCTCAATTTCGGAGTAGCTTGGTTTTGTGCGTTTATGAGATTACTAAAAAATAAATAAAGGGGGTAAACCGCTCAATCTACATAAGTGATATCAAGAAAAAAATACATTTTTTTCTAAATATAACTTTAAATAGGTGTATTTGGGATCCCAAGTTTTAGATTTTTCTACAATAACTCTTTTAATATAAATTCTACATGTCACAAGGTTTTTGTATTTGTCTAAAAAAGTCTAAAAAATAAATATTATACATAATCATTGACCTTTATTGTCCACAATTGCGAAAACAATTAAAAACAATATTATACCCTTCTGTTGCCAGAGGCGAAATGCAAATCTTTTTTTATCTGTACTAGTTTGCATCCTAGAATAATTTAGTTTAATCTAAATATTGGGGAGACAATTATCTAAATATGGCACTAATTAATTTCCATTTTCCATATTAGTGTACTTTTAGTATTGCATCAAGTCAGTTTTTCTCCTAGAATAAATGTATTCTTTAAATAGATTGACCTATATTATTTAAGCATGAATTCAATGATAATATTATTTATTAAATGGGCGAAGTTATTAAATAACAATATAATATTGCAATTGATGTTGAATTGATTTTTGCTTATGCCTTTAATATTAAGACATTTGTACTAAATAGAATTTAAATAATAATAGCTGAAAACTCTATTACCCTGCTTATAAAATATACACTTTTTCCAGAAGATAAAATTGAATTAGATATGTTTTAATATTTAGATTCGAAAAGGTTAATTCATTACTAATTTTCAAGCGATTTTCTATGCTAACAATTTATATTTTTTTGCGAATTTCGATTCTATTCACATTTTTTTTATAATTTTAAATGATAATATTTTAATTTAAAAGTATATTTAATTAATATTTATTATTATCCGTCGATTAATTCGGTTGTATCTCCAAAAAAACAAATTGATTCCGCATACCTTGTTTTTCCCCCACAAATACCTCTGACCGCTGTACATATACACGCATACACACACACGAAGTTTGCAGAGGGCCTAAAGCTCCTCGACTATCGGCATTCGATGGTGGTAAATCTAGGCTCCCTTATTTCACATTCTCCTCCACGCGAGAGATTTCCCGGGGCTTAATTTCCCTTTTGCGCGCAAAATAAATAGAGGTCTCAAATTTGGGGCACACCCCTTTCGCTGCAAAATTATTTCGCCAACCCTTTTTTTCAGTGTAAATAAGATCCGAAAAAATGTTGAAGTGGGTCCCATCAAAGGCGAGCCCGTTCAATGAATATTTATTGCGGTTTTTTGTCGGCGGCAAACACTCTCCGGTGACGGATTTTAAATTCGCGCGATATTATTTTTATTTGTTCGGTTAATTAATTTCTCGAAAGTCGTTTTTTTTATCCTCAATTAACCCAAAATGTTGTGGAATTTATTCATGAATGTCGACGGCATTTCGGTACTCGTTCCGTAATACAACAATTATGAAAATTGGAGTGCATGCAGCTGTCTCCATAATAAACTTTGAATATGTTTCCTTTGTAACCAAAGCGAAATATTCACTCCAGAGATTCAATTGCAATGTATAATATGCACGCGCAGATGCTAAATTGCACAACTGCAGTGCAATTTAATCTTATGTTTATAATTGTTATATAATATAATTGCGCGAACGATTTAAATAATTGTCGTTTTTCGAAACTTTTTATTCTAAAAAAATTCTTCACCATCGAAGTCAAATGCTTTCAGTCACCTCATAATTTATTCAGCACTTTCCTAAAGAAAAATCTGCGAAAACTCTTTTCATCAAAAATACATAAATGCAAAAGATATATATATATATATATATATTTTAAGTTGTTGTATATCCGACTTCTGCTCTCTCTCTCTACTGGGGATATAAAATAATAAAAGCTTTTATATTACTCCAGCATAACAAAACTTTTTTTTTATTTTTCGGTCGATAATAAGGAATGTTTCAAAGTATTCCAAGTAATCTGTGAATAATAAAAAAAGGTTTTATTCGCCAAAATGATATAGACTGCGCCAAAAAAAATTGCGCGCTCTCTAAATAATTTATTTAACCTATTTAGCGCTGGGTTAAATATCCGATAGTTTTTTTAATGTTTATTCCACGATAAAATAAAGATACGGTCTCTTATAAATTGCGCGGATAAGTAATTTTCCTAAGCCTCGAGAGCAACGAGCCTTCAATCAAACGGAATTACTGGCGCTTAGGTCGACTTTCAGGGCATTTCGTGTTTCTTCTTTCGTGAAAACGCTTTTTTTATTGTCTCTTCGACGTCCCTCTGATAAATGACAGAAAGGAATTAAATTTTCATACAATAAAAGAAACGAGATATGTCACGTTAGATCTATCTATCTGCTAATGGAAAAGTCTTTCATGGATATAGATCGCAATAATAGATAAATTTTATAAAAGCCAAAAAGGAAAAGCTTTTATCAGGAAAATTGTTTGATAACGAGTTCCGGCTCTAAGAGAAACGGCTGAATCATTGGATGAAAAATGTTTTCGTTATTGTAAAGCAAATACGGCATGTAATTGATGTTTAATTAACGATTCAACTTTTAATAAATGGTGACAATTTAAAAAAAATGTTATTTAATAATTGAATAAATGTATTTTAATAAAACATTTTTTTTAAGTAAAAAATAGTATTCTATTACTTCGAAACTAATTTAAATCAAATATTAAAAAGTATTTTCATCTCATACCAAAACTATTTACGAAGTATTATAGTTTGTACCTAAATTATTCATATAGAATGTATAAATAAATTACAGAACTTAAGTTTTTACAAACTTTGAAGGATTTTTAAAAAAAAATTAACTTTAACCTTTTCTGCTTTAATGCTGCGTTTTTTTCTTTTACCAGAGATAATCTGATTTTATGTCTTCAGATAAATTGCAAATTTGGAGGTAGTCGAATTTAAATAATATAATTATATATTTAATAATTTGAAATGTTAAGATCTGAAGTTATAAAAGAGAAGAATTTAATAAAAAGAATTTACTGGGTTTTATTTTTGTTACATTTTACATAAATTTATTTATCAATTGTCTTTTTGCTAGATTTTTCTTTTCGCCAGAAAGGTGTTAAGAAATTCTATTGTAAGGAGAATCTTATAAAATTTAACAAGCTATTTTAGGATTTTCGAAGTCAATTTAGTATAAAAAAAAACTAGAAGTAAAATATTTTGTGGTTATCTGCAAATCAAATCAACCAAAGGCCTTTTACAAATTGTGTAAAAATAATGTTCATCTTTTTTAATTGAAGCTTTTCGTTAAGTTTAGTTAAGCTTAACAAGAAATGGAAAAGACGAGAGGAATTAGAAAATATTATCTATCAAAATATTTATTATTCTAATTTATTAACAAATAATAAATATTAATTATACACTCAACCTTTAACTACTAAAAACAGTGTAAAAAAAAACTTAGAATTCATTTAAATATTAAAGATTGGTTCCCCATATTTAAAAAAAAATAAACATTGAGGTATATAAAATCGTACAAATGAAGGTATCAATGAATATCCAATAAAAAAATGAAAAATTATATAAATATAAGTTTATTTGATAAAAGATAATACTAATGACCGTTCAAATGTATTAGAATCTAACAAATATATTTCGTTTTTTACCACTCTTCAGCTGTGTTCTCGAATTTATTATTATTTAGAATCGTGGTAGAGCTAATAATTTGTGTAAAAAAAGTATTTGTTCTTTTTAGTGGACCGTGTTATTTCAAAACCGTTTGAAAAATGTTGATAGTATATGATTATTATTGTGGATGTTTTATGCGATTTTTAAAATAATTTACAGTATTTTTATATAAATTATATGCTTCGATTTGCACGATATATTGCAGGAGCGAGGGTCTAGCGTATGTTATCTTTACCGAGCTCGTATTTATCATTTTTAATATTATTTTTTTAAGTGGATAGAAATTCTAGACATTTATTAAATTCTGTGGATGAAATATACGTAGTTTCTTTTGAAAAAAACATAATAATTAAATAGTTCGTATATTTTTCTTTCAGTTTTGTGGTGAAATCCGACATGGCCCCGTCGAGTCAAATTCTGGTCTACTACATTTCATCTGACGGCGAACCTGTCAGCGATGTTTCCGATTTCGAAGTCCAGCTGCTGCACAAAGACGTGAGTCTGTTTTGAAATTCATATTTATTCATTTCGAGTGTGCACAATGAATATTCATTCGGTGCATAAAACAAACTGCAAAGAGCGTGCGATTGCGACTTGCAAATAAACATTATTGTTGCTGTAATAATTGAGGTTAATGTCGCGGGTTAATTGTGATGGGGTGCCAGATTCGACCCCTCCCCGTGCACAAATCATCGGGTCACATTCCTGGCCCTAAACAACCGGCCGAACTTTCACTGGCTCACCAACTAATCCCCAAAGAACAACTTTGGGCAAAGTGTAGTCAACTTGGTCCGAAGGCTTCGTCCCCGCTCCCTCGGGAGCGAAACAATGATCTGAAGAAGTTGCCGGTGTTGGCCATTACTGTCACACATTTTACTGTCTAACCAGCAAAAGTACTTTCGCACCCCGCGCCATAACGCGTGAGCAAACTTAAGTGGCGCCTAGCTTTAAATTATTATTTTTCGCCGCCAGATTTTATCGACGGCCTCAAACGGTCTTAAATAAAGTTCTATAATATTAATTTATAGCAGTGGATGTCAATAGTTTTACTAAAAATATTTTAATAATAATAAATTACAATCTTTGAGAAATAAGACTATCTAATTTTATATATTTTTGAGGTAATTTATTCAAACACTAATAATACTATCCTTTGTAGTAACGACCGGTGTAATATAATTAATTAATTCGTCATATTCATCTAGCATAAAAAATATGTGTTTTCTATGTAATTAAATTAATTTGATATAATATTACATTGATTTTTTATGAAATAAATCTCATATAAGATTGATGACAAAACAATGCAAATGATTTTGAGATTATTTTATATATAATCATTTAACGTTGTTGTTTAAAAACGGAAACATATTCGTATAAAAAGGATTAGAAAATTTTCAACGCGCGAAAATGAATTTTTCTAATAAATTACTTTGCATAATTTTAATCGTATAATTTTTCCCAATGATTATTTATTCAGAAATTGAAACTTGGTGATTGACTAAATCGATTATCTTCTAAGCAATGTACTCATTTATTTTTTTCGGAATTATTTTTTCTAAATGAATCATTAATAGGCCAAAGCTCAATGCTATTGACATTAAAAATGTACTAAAAAAAATAGAAATACAGTGGTATTAAAATAATATCAAAGCTGCCTGTATTATCCATTAATACATTAATTAAGTATAGATATATATAAATAAAAATATACATTTGTTAAACTATAAATGAGAGAGAAATAGAAAATAATCGTCCACTTTATTTCAAGAGATGAAAAAAATAAAATCTATCTATTTCTGGTATATTTTAAAACTTTCAAATATAGATCAACAAGACTAGACTTTATTCTTTTAAAAGCAATCAGATTTTATAAAACATATCGATTGTTTTCCACTCCTAGCATTTTGCAAAAGTTAAAACTTTATATATGTATAAACTAATTACTTTAGATAAATTAATTTTTAATTTTGTTTTACAAATTAATAAAGTTTATACTATTGTTTTACATTAGGATCAGGTAACACAATATTTTGTCTCAATGGGTTAACTAATTTTTATCAATTTAAAGAAAATTTTACTGGTATTTTTTTAAGAAATATTTCAAAATGGACTAAATTCTCTTTTTCCACGAGAAGGATCAGATGTAATTAGGAAATATAGTAAATATGTTATATTATTAAAATGAAATCAAAATATGACATATTCCGACAATTTACATAGATTTTAATTTAGTTCAAAGAAATATATTGTTTTAAAATATAATTAAGGTTTTTATTGTATTATCGTATCTCGAGCAGATTTTTTGCAGATTTTTGATTAATCTCAAGCCACTTAAACCCACGGCGCAAAAATAATATGCGCCGTCTTTATGGAATAATAATATCATTATTATTTTAACAATTTTTGGATCTAACAGACACGTTAAATAAGCAATTAAAATATGCTTTATAAGTGGATTTTATATGGCAATTAAATAATATATCGTCCTTGGCATATGGGCATGTACTTTATTTTGGTCCCATTGATCCTCAGTCCCATGTCTATTGCCGTCCACATTATTCGCTGACATGCATCCTCAAAAGCCGCCCAAGATCTGCTAAAAATCTCTGTGTTGTTCACATTATCAAGAAGCTGCACCGATGTGTTTCATCGCCGGAATCTCTTATTACCCCTTCTAATGCGATATTGGATAATACAAATTTATAACTAAGAGCGGCTCCTTCAGCGGCGAAGCTGCAGCACCCCCAGGCAAATTGAGGAAAAGTATTTTTTATATAATAATATATACGTGATTATTGATATAAATTTTATGTATATGAAAATATAAATTAAATTTATATTTAGTATAATATAAATAATACGGCGCGTAATATATAATTATAATATAATTATAATATAAATATATAATATAATTTATAATATAAATATACGGCGCATTTGTGAGGCAAGGGCGCTGTCTCCACCTCAGCGCTACCAGTGTCGTGCATTGGATGGAAGCGGGGGGGGGCAGCGGGGTGGGAGGGGGATTGTCGCTAAGCGCTGATTGCGCTTTTTTAATTTTTAATCTTCCGCAGCACCCCAACATATTTTACCAACGACCCGTCACTGTTTATAACTGAATAAAAAATCAGTCAATATGTATAATAAGATAAATTAAATGTATTATTATACAAGTAGGTTCAATGATTATTATTAATTATATCCTCCGTCACTAATAATGATTTTCGTTGTCGTCTGCGGTAACTGTAACATATGTACATACGCATATACTCTGTTTAACCTATTATAAACGGTTGATGAACCGCAATTATCGTACCGGATATAATCTAATAAGAATATTATAGAATAAAAAAATCGCGGGGTATAACGTAAATTTGACGCGACATTACCATCGCAAAATTTCGCGCACATAACCTTGGCAGCACAACAATTTGCATAACCTCTAAAGCGTAACACCATTATCGTTACCGACGCGATGTTGTCGAAGATTCGCCAAATTTGCCAGATTGTCAAAGGATTCTCGGGACACAATCTTGCTCGATTTTATTCCATTATCAAGAGGGGCGGTCGCCCCGGGCCCGCCATTCGAGTTGCAAACTGTTTCATATTTACGCCGAAGCCGGCGAGCCAGTCGTCGCTCTGGGGCTCAGCCCTCGTTACTACGGAATAATTGAATTGATCAGTGATAAATTGTTTTTTGGATGGCTGCGTCAACTTCAGCAGGAATCAACCACGACATCGTCTCTGACCTTAAAAAAATCGCATGAAAAAAATGTTCAGTGGACATATTTTCGGGACAATATGATCGCGCATATTTCGGTTTTATTATTATTGCGACATATTTTGTGATATCCTTTTTTGCGCAAGTGGCCATTCCTCGTTTCGTTCCATAGACCGAGCTATATAAAATTGACAATATTTTGCCAAAAAGCACCCTGTACTTGGCGTATGTATGGCCGGCTACATTTACGGTCCAAGTTTCCAAAGCGATTGTTATATCTCAAGTCTAGCATAACCCATGTAGGTGTTTTTCGGCAATTCAGACCCCGTTTACGACCGACTATAAAGCTCGATTTTATTCGAAAACTTTCCAGTCGCGATCATCGTTTCGCAAATATTCAAAACGCGTAAAAACTTGCCGTATAAATTATTTCTTTGGGTCATTACAGTCATCAGCGTTATCGTTTGTTATGTATAGTGCCAGAATCTGATATTGATGGTCCCTCGTGGCTCTCAGATCCCTGATTTGGAACCCCTAGCGTCTCGTGCCTAGTGCCAATTATAATAATCTGGGTTCACGGCGCGATAGGGGCCTTATCTGAATATTCATAGCTCAAAAGTGAAGATGATCTCGTGTGAAAATAACAACGAGCGAATATGTATGTAGTGTGTAAGTCGGGCTATGGATATATCCGGGTATGTTATAATACCACAAAGGGTATAAACCCAATTTTCTGTTATTTTTCTAACATCTAAACATAACATTTTAACAACTTAACTTAACTATTATATTTAATATTTAAATTGTCAAAATAAATACGTAACGAAGATTTTAAAATGCGAAAATCGAATTAGGGTTATTCAACTTTTATTGCTCTTTTAGTTATATTGAATTGAGGGAATTACTTTATGCCGATTTTTTTTTCATCACTTATCGATACGATACATATAACTCATTTGTATTTATTCAAATTTAAGTAATTAATCAATGGAACATTTTTTGAAAGAAAAAAACAGCGAACGAGGTAGATTTGGCTCTTTCCTAAAATATTATTTGTATTGATTTCCTTCAAATATACAACATACTAATAGATATAAATAAACTCAAAATTTGTATACCCCTAGTCTTCCATAGAACAGGTTTCTATAGTCCATTCCTTATCTCAGCACTATTGAGGGTTGATTGTACTACATTTTGTTTTTAATACAGACATCCTTCACTTTAAAAAACGGCTAATAACCATTTTATCCATAATATCATATAATAATATCAATAACCAACGATATTTCTGCCATTTTCTGATATTTTTAAGGTTTAAGCCATTAGCATTGCAATCATTATTATGGATTACAGTGGAACTCGATTTTGATAAATAACAAAGACAATAAAAAAGGGATTTTTGATCAAATAAATAGATAGCAGAGGGCTGCAGGATTGCATTTTAACCTAGCGGTGCCAATGTTGATTTTTCTCGAGTAACCCTTTTATAATATAAATCCTATGTCACATACTTTTTTTATTTGTCTAAAAAAGTCTAAATAATAGATATTAAAAATAATCATTGTCTGTAATTGCAAAAAAAAATAAAAACAACAATATTCCATGCTGTTGCCACGTGCAAGATGTCTTTACTCGCTCGCATCCGATACGATGTGCCGGACGCGAGTGACACGTGCTGCTAGCGCTCAGTCTGCAGCGAGACATCGCCGAGAGCGTTGTCATTTACTTAAAAAATCCAAAATATCGAATAACTTATGAAGCATATCATGAATAAATATGCTTAGAATAATCGATTTTTAAAATAAATCAATGAAGAATTTATCAATATCTTGACTTGAAATGCTTGGGGTCCCCGAGAGACCCTCTTCGGACAACTCGGTTGTTTTAAACCCGCCGCGATGGATGGGTTAATAAACAGTTGAAAATTTAAAATAGAGTTTCATTGATAAAACACGACATTAATTCTGGTTACACCTAATAATAATGATCACTGTACTCAGACACAAGAAAGCATTTTCAAATTAAATAAATAAGGGTATTTTATATATTTACTGTAGATATATCTTTATATTTATTATATTTTAAGTAAAATAATAAAATATAACAATATATACGTACGGAGAGCTTTTATTTTATATGCATTCAATTGAGTTAGAGTTATAATCGTAGTTATAAATATTTTCTTAGTAAATATTAGTAATAGATTGTTTTAAATATTTCTCCCTCTTAATTTTACAAATTAATTATATTTAATTTACTTAAAAATAAGGTTTAAACTTAAATGAGTATATAGATTAAATTAGAGTTAAAAATTATTTTATTATTAGGATAAAGACCAGGTCTTGGCAAACTTTTTAGCTGAATGGCCGATATAGTAATTTTAAGACTGCGACAAGCCATAAATAAAAATCTAAAATAAACAAGACAAATATATTATATATAAAAACGTATAAACGATATATTTTCTAACTTGTAATATGACGAACAAAACTCACATCTTTTAGCGTTTTAATAAGTTTTATAAAGGCTCTTAAAATTGGTATTTTTTATTCTTAATTTCTATTCAATGTTTAGTGTTTTTTTTAATTTTTATTTAAAGAAAAGACAAAAAAATAACAAGTTAAAGCGTTCGAGGTACAATTATTGGTCAACACATTAATTATTATTTATTATTTTTTTTTAATAATTTTAGACGATATTTAGTTTTCTGCTTATTGTATTTTATTAGATCAAATGAAGTCTGCATAATAATTTTATTTATATACCCTTTTTAACTAAATATGAATTAAAATTCTTTGAATAGATCAAAGAATGTGATTAGGGTTTGCATTATATATTGTAAAAAAATCATAAAAATACATATGCGAACAATCTGCTATTTTGAGTATAGAATATTAATTTAAAATATAAATATTCATATCCAATAAAGATAGAATGCTGTGTGGTATGTGCAGAATATGCATAACGCGTTTTATCTCACTACTTTGTAGTATTCATGTAAAATTTAATTAAAACAAATATTAATTTAAATATTTATATACGCAAAATTAAAATGGTTAAAGGTTATAGTGTAAATTTATTACAGTAGAAGGTAATTAATATTTATTTAAAAATGACATTATCAATTTAAATTTATTATTAATGGAAGCTTTTAATCAGGTATAATTTGGTTATCGGAAAATTCAGGCATGCTGAAAGTCTAGTAAAATCCATTTTTATTATTCGCCTGCAGGATCACAATAGGATTAAAATCCGGGCTATTCCCCGTAATTAATTTTATTAATAACTTGTTTCCGTTATATGCAATTATTAATTAAATAAATAAATATATTTTCAATGTGTCCAATTTTTCAATGCAGTTGACCTCGGGTCACGTACCTCCCATCTTCATTTATCTGTTCGAACACGAATTAAAGTCGGGAGCAACATCTGGCGATAAAAGTCTCGCCTCGGCACTCTCTAATCGTCCAATTTCTCACTGGCGACCGACTAAACCTCCTCCTACACCCAAATTAACTTTATCGATAAGACGAGATTTATTCGATCGTCTTACACTAGGCGATTGGTGGCTCGACTGTGACAGGGCCGGCCTTCGGGCCAGCCTATCGCCCGGGCTGATCGCAGGGCCGACGAGCCCGGGCCCGATAATTCCGTTATCAAGACCGGAGAAATTACTGCTAATTAAGGCATTAGAATTCATGGGGGATACCAGACTTGAGCGTCGGGGGTGGTGCTTCGCCTCCCCGCTTCATAATGTATACAAATGTCTCGGATAATCCAGTAATCGGGGCGCCTCGGCCAGTAACGACACGGTTCAGACATTAAACAACCATTGATTTTTTTTTCACGACACCATATTTACGACTTAAAGTTTGAGATAAATAATAATAAAACTTTTTAAATATTATTGAATATCTTTCATTGATTCACCCTTCGGTGTAGGCGCTATTCCGGTTTTGTATAATTAAAATGTTCCCCCGTGTTTATTATCCGACGAATCTTTGGTAACATTCCAAAGAAAACGGTTTTCTTGTAATTTATCGATTCTGGAACACGTAGTGAAAATCTGAGAGTCCGACAGGACAACGCCCCTCTATTATCGCGCCGGGCATCCAATAAATTTTCCACGGAGCCAAACTCGCGTTTACGTTCAGCTTTCCTTGAAAATGTGACAATATCAATCTATTGCATTATATGATTTTTTGTGAATATTTTGATGGTTGATTTTATGCATAAAAAATGCTAATTCCATTGCTGAGTAACCCAGTATATTCTTTTATGCTCTTTAAAAGCTGTATTGTGGTCGATGATTCGAAATCCTTTTACCGTTTGCTATAAAACTTTAGTATTTCGTATAATTTCTAATGGCGTCGTTTTGGTTTTCAATGCATTCTATATAAATGGCTGCAGTATGTAGTGGTTTCCAACGGAATAACCTGCATTGGAATCTTTAAAACGTTATTGCAATAACGTGTTAATACTGCAGGATTTTTATTTAACAAATAATATACGCTAATGCATAAATATCTGTCAGTAAACATTTTTTTCAACAGAATATATTTTTTTTGATTATCATTCATTATTTTCTAAATTTTTAGTTTGTGACATTTAATTCTATTGGTCCCAGTTTTAAAAACACATGGAAAATTTACCAATTTATGCATTATTAAAGTGTATAAATAATAAATAAATGTATGTATGTATTGGGTCTACCGGAAACATCTGTCAAGATCATGTTACAGCAAAATTGCAGAAAGGCTTGATTCAGCTCAACAAACTATTTCGGACCATATTTGGAAACTAGGGTTGATGTGGAAATATTCGAGATGGGATCCACACGAGTTAAGTAAGAAGAATTTGAATGATCGAGTCATCAAAGGCACATCTCTGCTTGCACGAAACAAAATGAAACCTTTCTTGGGCCGGATGATAGCTGGGGATGAAAAGTGGATTACCTATGAAAACATCGTAAGGAGAAGAACATATTGTGAATCTGGAAACCTGCCCCATTTACTTCTAAAATAAAGTTGAGCCTGAATAAGAGAATGTTGTGTATATGGTGGGATATTCGAGGACCAAAAACATTTTGAGCTGTTGAAACCGAAAGAAAAGCTAAATTCGGAGAGGCACTGTCAGAAATTGGATAAATTAATAACAGTACTCGAAGAGAAGAGGTTGGCGATGTTCAATAGGAAAGAGATCATACTGCTTCATGATAATGCTAGGCTACATACTGCTTCGGGAACTCGTCAGAAACTCGCAGAGCTAGGCTGGAAAATTCTGTCGCATCCACCATACTCCCCAGACATAGCACCCTCCGATATCACTTGTTTCTGTCCTTACAAATTTTTTTGGAGGGCAAAAAATTCAAAAACGAAGAAGATATAAGACAAGCACTGATTTAATTTTTCGCCTCTTGGGATAAGACAATTTTTAAAAATGGGATAAACAAATTGCCATCACGCTGGCAAGAAGTCATGATTAATAATGAAAATTATATCATTCAATATAGTTTATTCAAGGTATAAAAAATGTATTATTTTGTTTTATTTCTAACTTTCCGGTAGACCCAATATATTGTTATTCATCAGGCAATGGAATATAAGTTGGAAAAAATAATATATACCTTTCATTTATTATCTCAATATAATAATTCGAGTAACATACAATATTAATTTATTTAACCTTTTTATTCCCAGAGGGGTAAAATAATTGCCCAACATGGTAGATTATTTTTTTATAATGAAAAGTGTCGGGTTGATATTTCGGTGAATGTTTGGGTTAAATGGCAATTATATACGGATAAAACTGCCATATATTTTATTGAGGTAGTTTTTCATATGATTCAGAATATATATTATTATTCGTACGTTCGTATTGTCGGAAAATAAGGTCAGTTCTGGTATTCATGTTCACTCAAAAGTGCGGAATAAGATTTTGTTTCAGATGATATCATTTATTTTCATATATATCAAACAACAATAATAATAATAGTTTTAGAGCTCATAATCATAATACTCTAAACCTCTGATTCAATTTGGAAAATCGACACAGAGTACCTGATTTGATAAAAGTCATTGTATTTTTTTCCTCGGATTGATGTAGAGGATCCTGTTTTCATCTATTATTTTTTATTCTTAAACCGTTGTATTAAGTTCGAGCTGCAGTCAAATTATTTGTTAATCTTTTTTTGTATCCTTCAAAGTTATTATTCACTTTTGACTATAGAAAAGCGTCGTTTTGGTACAATTCTTCGATTGTTTTATGCACATCAGACTTCATTAATGAGTTCTTTTGCTCTCTTTCACTACTTTTCAAACTAACACTTTTAAAGATTCAAGATGTCTCATAAATATTGCAGATGGACTCTGTAGCTTTATTTGATTTCTAAACTTTATTAAATAAAAAAAGGAATTAACACCGCAAATCTTTCCCCATAATCATTGGCCCTTGCATTTTTAATATGAGCCAAAAAAATCTCAAAACAGAAAGGTTTCTAAGTATCGTAACAAAAAAAAATACATTACTTTTCGTTTTATCTCACATAAATATTACAATAATGGTGATTTCCTCTTCTTAAGTCGGTATCCTCTGTCTGAGGATCGTGATCATTCTTGTTCCGAAAATTCTTGGAGCCTATGACGGTCTTCACTTGGTCGCTTCAGCGGGTGGGGGCCTGACTCTTCCCCTGCGTCCTTGTACGTTTCCAAACGTGACGAGCTTCTCCATGCTATCGTTTCTTCTGGCGAGATGCCCAAAGTATCAAAGAATCCTTTTGAGACATATGGTCGAAAGTCGTTCTTTTTTGTAGCTCCCCATTTTTTTAGGACAGACACGTTTGTGCGTTTAGCGGTCCATGGTATTCTCAGCAGACGTCGCCAGCGCCACATTTTAAAGGCGTCAATTTTCTTTTTCATAATTTCAGGTTTCTACGCCGTAATTAAAAATTGGGAATACCAGACTCTGGACTAGACATATTTTTTGTCTTTTTGGATATTCCCCTGTTTTTCCAAATTGTTGATAGCTTTGACATTGCATTTTAAGCCATCCATATTCGCCTTCTTATCTCTGGCTCACAATTTCCGTTACTCGTAAGTAGTGATGCGATATATTGAAAATCTTCAACTCTTTCCAGATCCAGAAGATTAACAGATCTGAATAGCTGATTACTCCTGTTGACGATCATCAGCTTGGTTTTAGTAATGTTCATCTCGAGTCCTTATTTTTTACTTCCACGGATAACTTTTTTGAGCAGATCGGCCATTTCTTCTTCGTTGGTGGCTATCAATGTCGTATCGTCCGCATTGATTTTTTTTTATTTATATCCGCCTTCCCAGAATATAGAGCCCAGATTTCAAGAGCTTTTCTCATGATTTAATCAGATATATCTCTAAAATATCTATATCTAGTGGTTCGATGATCCAATACCCATATAGAAATGATTTTGACGTCAAGTTTGACTCGATGTATTTTGCACAAATCTCCAAAACCTCCCTTAAAGGACGTATTGACATTTAATTTTGCACCCCCGTGTATTTATCTTGTTAATTTTGAGGCCTGTTGTGTTGCACTTGTCCAAATTAAACGTGAAGTTGACGGGGAGGGGGTAGCATTGAATTTCCGGCGCAGTTTATCCAGCGATTGTGTAATGCGGAATAGGAAGGAATCAAGTCGATACCGCATCGCTTTCAGTGTCCGAATTACAAATATTCAATTGTGAACGCAAACAACAAAGCCGGTTCCGACCACAATTATTCCGGAACCCGGACCCGGACGCAATTGTAGTACGGGAATGGCGACGGGATGCAGACGGGCCAGGGGTACACGAACGCTGGTCCGCGTCCAAACATAATTCACGAGAATAAAAAGCTTTATGACAGTTTCCTGGCAATAATCCTAAAACACATGACCGAATATGTCAAGTTAATTTCCTATTCAAACAAATTATATTATTTATATACGAATAAGATTCATCTAAGTTTTATTTTATGTATAATAAATAAATTCCAGATATAGGCGTATCGCCGCTTATAAATTCATAGCCCAATCAAACTTTCGTAATCAAATTCCTCCCCGTGTAAACTTGGCTCTTTCTGAAATGAAAAAGTGCAGCGTTACACCAGCACACTTCTTATGTTCTTTTTGATGAGTTTTCTTCAACATTCTGGAAAACTTTCATCCAGGAATCTCCAAAGTATCCGTGTATGAAAACAGCATACGGTATAGCGATATTAGCGATGTAGGCAAATTTCTTATGGTGCACATAACAAACGGCGCTATGGGGATGCAAAAAGTTTCACCATCGCTGTTTGTTTCGCAGACGGTCTCTTATGAAATATAAAAGAGACAATAGTGCGTTTTTATATGCGCCATGCCTCGTAAAAATGAACAGCCAGTTTATGGCAGCCGGGAGGCACCGGAGGCTGGCGAATAAATTAAGGGAAAGGTTGCGGGGGGGTGTTGGTAAAATGTATATATTTGATATATGTGTTCGTCTGTGTTCATAATCCGGAAACGTGGAAAATGGGCGGAAACGGAAGCGATTGAATGGAAATTATTTTCATGAAACGGCCGGGTGAAGGCGGAAAAGCGCATAAAAAACAGCCATTGCTCGCCTCTCTTTTTATCATTCGGATTATTTCGTGTTCATTACGATTCACAACAAAGGTTTTGTTTGTGCTAACTTTTTTTTTCATAATCCGAGCGCTAAAAAAGAACTCTTTGGCCGCGATCAAAGAGACAGCGCACAAATTTGATCAGCGTTTTTCCGGGTTGGGTGTTAAAAAAGATTTTCATAAGACTCGCCATGCGGAAAACGCTAATAGTGTATTCAATAAATATAGCGACAATATTGTTTCGATAAAACCCAATAAATTTATTTCACGATTGGCAAACTCTGCCTGGAGAGAATTTGACAACATGACATCACGTGATCGAAAACGTTGACTTTATTCATTCATCGAAGTATAGGGTGATTATAAATATATTTTGGGTATTATTTACTTTCCATTAACTTTCTAATAATAATTGCTTGGTTCTTAGGATACCGAAAATTTCAAAATTTATTTTATTATAAATTAGATTCCTATTAGAAACTTAACTTCAACAGTTTATGAATACAGGAGATATTCCAGAATTGGTTTCGGGGTCATAAAAAGACTGCAACGTGCAACTCGTATTCTGAGAATTCGTAAATGTGCAATAAAAATGAGCAACATGTGCAACATACTTTATCATTTATTTTTTTACATACGTTTTATCTCTTTTTCGTCTTTTAAATAACTCAGAAATTTATTTAGACATTTTTTAACCAAAAATGGAATTAACTTACAATATAATTATGTTTCAGTATAAACATATTAAGAATTTAAGGCATGGCTTTATTTCAATATCTAAGATAATAATATATCTCTAATTTTAGCTCTCTTGAATAAATCAATATTATAAACTTACATAAGGTATTTTAAGTTTAACATGTAGAGAAAGTATGATTTCATCCTTTTCCTTGATTTTTGTTTTTAATTTTTATGTTTTAACTAAGTGATTGGCTATATACTATTTTTGAAGGCAAATTCATGAAATCTGTATTAGTACTCGAAATTATATTGAGACAAGTTATAGATTATTTTACAGTCAACCCTGTTTTTGTGCGATAGACCACAAAAACATTCTAAAACTTCGCAAGTAGCTATAAAAAATGTTTATTAAAACATATCACGTTGAAAAGTAACTGCATAAAAAAAAGTTTCACAAAGAAATTAACTCAAAATCTTACGACGTAAAGCTTACTTTAACCAAGACATGTAGTTAGGGTCTATTTCGGACCCCAAGTTTTTATCGAATATTTTTTGTAATAAAAAATATTATAAATAAATAATAATCATTGTCTTTTATGGTTTGCAATTGCGGAAAAAAAATAATAACAACAACTTTTGCTTCTGTTGCCACGCGCGCGACACTTTTTCTCGCTCGCATTCGGTACGATGTACCGATTACGAGTGAAACGTGCAAGTGACAAGTGTTGCGAGAGCTCAGTCTGCGGCGAGATATCGCCGAGAGCATTGTCATTTATGCGTCATATTGATTAGTTAAAAAACCAAAATATCAGACAAATTATGAACAACTATTTGTATTCTTAAAATAATCATTTTTTTTAAAAATATCTTGACTTGAAATGGTATCTGAGAGACCCCCTTCGGACGATGGCGTTTGTTTTCGAGCCCCCTGTGACGGAAATTCCTAAAATGTACATGTAACCATTTTTTAATTTGTTTAAATTTAGATTTTCCAACCATACGGCAAAATAATCTGTAAATCTATCATTTTTTTATTACTTTTTATTTATAATATGTATTTTGACGGTCATTTTTTTCATTCCACGAATAAATCTTACATAAAAGAGCTTACAAGATCGAATCTCTGATGTATTCAAATAAATAACATGATATGTATTAATTTTCTAATAAGTATTACTACAAATATATACTTTATTCAAATACAATAGTTAACTACTTAATGTAGAATTCCTCAATAAAATTACTTTTTAACTTAAATATTGTATCATGCCATTTTTGGAATTGATAGCGAATTAAATATCTGAGGGGTCTGCAAATTTCAATTTACCCTGCGATTTTCTATAAAAATTCTTTCTGAATCGCGTCGCATTGTATTGGCCGAACAAAAGGGGGTATTTGTCCATCCATTGAGTTCGAAGTAAATTAAAAAAGTTTTGGTTTTAACTTAAATTAGTTTTCCAGCTATGATTGGTTTTATTGTAATCAAAACTTTTTAAAAGATAATCTCTTTTTATTTTTAGGTATCGGTATCCTTGGACGAGCAAAAGTCTTGGCAGATCGGAGACAAAGTTCAAGTCGATATCAAAGCGGAGACCGGTAGCTTGATATGCTTGATAGGAGGCAGTGCAACAAGTGAAAAGTTCGATCCCTTCGAAAGGTAAAATTAAACAAATTTATTTATTTAATATATTTTCGAACACTCTGTGATTTTATTTTTAAGATATGCGTAAACATATTGAGACATCGATTAAACACTGGGTGTTCATAGAGTAAGATATCTTTTTTTTAATATTGCAAAATAAATCAAGCTTTCTGCTTCCCCTATTTTAAGGGGAGTGCAAAAAAAAAGATGTTCGCTATATTTCCCATGCGGTATTCCCGGAGATTAGACAAAAAGGTTGTAAATATGCTTGGAATTCGGAAGACACAGCGAAGATTTATCAGTAAGTTTTCTTGTCGGATACGTCATGTGAGAAAGATGAATGTTCAAGGGTAAAAAGGACCGTTAATACATATATCTGAAAATTCGGGGGTAAAATAGTACCCTTCGCCGTTCGAAGAAATATCATTCGTAAGGGATTTCGCCGCATAAATATTCACGCTTTAATACAAATACCAAATTTGAATAAGCGCTAGTTTTGAGATTTGCTATTGAATGAAATTTTGCAGGCAATAAAGGACTCGCTAATTTATTTTGTTTGATGAGTTAATTATCCAATTAGCAAAATCGAAAAGTTTAGCTCGGGTGTTTTTTGGTGTGGGACCAAAGTTTTTTGACAATGCCATCGAAATTCTGGTCCGATTGTGTCCAATTAAAATATTCATAAGGAGCGAAATTTCTCGCAGCACATTATTTATGTGAAAAATTTCGCTCGTAAACATTTCGCAATATTTTTTTTCTTTAATCCTTGTTATCGTCCCGTTACGCATCATTTGGTGCATTAAATATGATGTGTTATGTTATACGTGTCGTAAATTTTATTTTATTATGACATTTATGACACGATCTATTTTTCAATGTAATTTATTATTTTTAATAGAAAAGGACTACCAACAAATGTGGCGCCCACTAAATGACAAAGGCTTTCATTTTTTGCGTGTGTGCGAAAAACAAAGACATTTGCATAGTTGATTGTAGTCACGTGAACCAATTCATTTGTAATTCAAAACCTAATTAGAATTAAATATAAAGTTAATTGTATACTCGATTGGTTGAAATTAGAGAAATTTTATTCAAATAAATTAAAAAATAATTAAATTTTAAAGTCTGGTGGAAATTTTCAGCAAAGACAAAAGATATATTATCGACATTACTAATTTTAGTAATGCTCTATAGTTAGATTTTAAATATTCATCGGCTTTGGATTATTTTTTTTTTTTACATCACATTTAATTATTTATCAGTGCAGCACTCAGTCAAAGATTAAAATTGTCTCGCTTTGCGATTTATAGATTTAATTACCAGCTTTTAGTTAAATATTAGCTTTTTTAACTCTGGATATATTGTGTCGAATCTACGTTCTACTATCGTTAATTGGATTTTACGAATATATAAAAAAATATTTTCATTGGTAAAATGAATAAGAAACATCTATAGCAGTGCTTCCCAATTACTTTCATGTCACGGCCCCCTAAATCTGAAAGAATTAAATTCCCGCCCTTTGCCAAAAAGAAAAAATATTTTATGGTTTTACAGTAAGATTATTCGCCAATAATATTATTTACAACTTATATACACCTATCCTCGATTTACACGGTAGATAGGTTCTCAGAAAAACGTGTAAATCGAAATTGTATATTTTTCAATGTAAAACCATTAATGAAATCGAAAATTTTTACAAAAGCATAATTTGATTGTTTTTTTTAAAATTCATAAATAACACAAAATTATTCTTTAAAATAAAATTATATTCTTTTATTAATTAAACCTTTTCCAAAATAACCCTTACTCATCAGCATTGAAAACCTGATTAGGAGTATATGAATTGATGGCAAAAATTTTAGCAAATTTTGTTGAACCATTGCTGCATCTATATCGCCGGATGCCAGTTCACCTATGTAGAAGTGTCTTAATTTGAATCTTTCAGACCAAGGCATGACTTGCTGTGAAAGCCTGCTTCTTTTCAGATAAAGAGGATCGTAACTTCTTTAATTTTGCCATAGTAAATCCGCAATGCTTTTATTTGTAATAGCGTTGGTATCGAATTGGCATCCGTTTTTTTTTTTTTTTTTTTTTTTTTTGTGTTTGGTCCTCTATCCAAATCATTAAGGCCTTCTCCATGTTTTCCATTGCAATATCTCTGATATATGAAGTTGTGCTCGTATTCGTAGTGTTAGCTGCTACACTCTTTCTAATTGAGTTTTTTTTTTAATGGTTCTTATTGTAGCTTCATTTATTCTATATAATCTAGCAACATCTATTACTCTTTCTCAAGTTTCAAATCAAGGATGAACGCCGAATGGCGGGAAGAGACATACCTACAGTGGAATGCACACCTACAGTGGAATGCACACCTACATTGGAATGCATACCTACAGTAGAATGCACACCTACAGTGGAATGCAACCTACAGTGGAATGCACACCTACAGTGGAATGCATACCTACAGTGGGCGCACGAACAAATAAAAGTGGAGATTATTTTTTTCCCCTGATATTGTTTTAGAAAAATAACGATCAACAGTTTAAAATACAAACGCATAAATCTTCATGGGTAAAGTTGCATTATTATATTAAAAAAATAAACTTACTATCGGAAAAAACTTTACCTAATTTATACAATACAGAAAAAAATGCTAAGAGTGTAGATGCATATTTTATATATTGACAAATATGTATGTGTATTTTGGGCGGCCCTCACAAAAGTCAAAGAGATTATGTGCATCCCTGCGTTAGAGATTTTAGAAGAAATTTAAATTTTATTTTTTTTTAATTTTGTTTTTTAATTTATTTATTATTCTACAAATGTACATCAATTGTGAAAGAATAAAAGAATTAAAAAAAAATGTAATAGATGCAGTGCGATAATGACCAAGTTAATGGTGGTCGTTTAAGGTTCGCGACATTAATTCCGAATTAAATCTGATATACAGGGTGTTTCCGCGGGGCGGGGCCTGTTTCTGGCCACAGGGCACTTCCGCGTCCTACGCCCTGATGTATGGCCCGCGTCCGCTCGCGAGCCGCGCTTCGTTACACCCGTGATGTACTGCCGACCGATGGACCAGCCCCCTCCACAGCCCGCGATACCGCGGAAAATATACACAAAAAAATATGACTAACAATCTGGAAGCTGCGGAATAATTTATGACGCTCACTATTCGTGCAACATTACTCATGCACCGTGTTGCATGCGAGAGCCGGTGCAATTTATCACCGTGATCGATGAGTTTATTCTAATCCTCGGACGTATGGAAGAGCAAACAGTGAATCCTAAAACGATTTAATCAAAATATCGCGATTTAATAAGATATCGCTTTTTTGCAACGTCATCGTCGTTTGAACACACTCTAATGAAATTTTAATTAAATTTGATGGATGACCGAATTTTGTCACACGTTCATTCTTTTCGGCGGGGTGCGTGTTATCACAGCGCCAACAAAAGAGTTATTGTGTTCCCGTGCGCCATTATTTAATAAAATAAAATATATTAAATATTTTGTATATACGCATGCATTCGGCTGAAAATTATTTTTTCCGAAATACCACCGCAGCATTTCTCTGAAAATTAATTTGAATTTTTCTCCGAGCGTTATTTTTCAATTTTATTTTGTACGAAGGCGGCGCCATAGAGATATCTCCGGTAACTTCTATCCAATTCCAAGAATTTAATAATTCTAATTGGCAGCGTGCCGCTGTATCCAGGATAAAATATTTTCATATTTATCCTTGTATTGATAACCTGAAAACTTTAAACAAACTTCATTTATAATAGTGAATATAATAGTTTAGATGAAACTTCAGTTATATCTGTTGGATTGTTTCGTGACAAATGATACTTGAACACAACTCGTGGTGGTTTTAAAGTTTAGACAATATAGAATCAGAACTTGTATAACATGACAAATTGATGTACATAAGTTATTTAATAAAAGCATTAGGGTAGCATTCATCATTATCAACATGAACTACACATGTTTACATAGGACTGACTATTCAACTATCAAATTTCGTTTATATTATATTATTAAAATAATATAATATAAAATTATTCGTGTGCCTCGCTTGTTTTTGGCTGTAGGATTTCGAATCTACTGTATTTTGTATCGTTCGCATATGTTTATCTTTCTTCACGAGCTTGAACAATTCTGTTGTTTTATAAAATAATTAAATAAATGTTATAACAAATAAATTGCTAACAAGAACATCTCAGAATAATTATGCTTTTACGTATATGATTAATTTATAATGATTTATTTAAAAAAAATAACTTGAATACGATGAATTTCAATTTGACTCGTTTGTTGACTATTTATTACTATCCATAATTTGTTTTCATGCTTTGGTTTGTTTTTAGAGCGAGCTTAGTTATACGTTTTTGATTTCTACTTCATTATACGATATGTTAAGTACTTCTTTAATTGTTATATATCCAAGTGTAATTACTCAACTTCGTTATTGCTATCATCTGACTCAATCAAGTCAATTTAATATCGTCTCGAATATGATTTAATCTAATTGATAGCATTTCCCAAGGAAAACATTTTCTTTTAACTTGATTTTGCCATAGTGATTTCCCGCATACCTTCTACTTAATTTCAAACTTACATATTTTTAAAGAAGTATTCGCGTAAAAAATGCCTGATGTATTCTTTAATCAGTAATATATAACAAAACATAATAATTCCGTTGATTATTAATATATTACATTTTTTTCATATATAAATTGGCATGACATCCGTTTATTTATACAGTTAGTATAAAGTTATGGAAATCTTCTAATGCATATTTTAGCGGTGGATTAAATTCTCAATTAACTTGAATAAGCGATTTGTTGAGTATTTAATATCTGAAAAAATAAACCCCATGTCTATATCCCAACTTAATTATTTATAAATGAAAATTTCTATGATTAAAATAAAAAATATTGTAGTAAATAAAAAGATAAAATATATCTTATTCTTCTTTTTACGGTAGACACGATCGTCTTCCGCTTGTTAAACAATTTTTAATAACGTTCGAACGAAATTTAGTAGATTTAAATGCTAAATATTCACTGGAACTTTTTTGCACTCTCCTTAAGTTAAAGTATTTTATCAGCTAAGAGTGTTGCATATATCTTAATAAATGATCATCTGAAGGGGCCAAATGGGGACTATATAGTGGGTACAGAATAGTTTTGCATCCTTCCTCTTGAGTCGGCTCCCTGATGTCTGAAGATCGTGATCATGCTTGACCTGATTATTCTTGATTTTGGCCCTCCAGGACTAATATTTTCCTTTATGGTCTAGGTGTCTACACCTTATGTATAAATAGAGAATAGCAGACCTTCACTGAACGTTGTTTTGTCTTATTGTATACGCCTCTATTTTTCCAATTATAGATATTTTTGACATTGCATTTTTAATCATTTCAATTCGACATCTTATTTCTTGCTCACAATTACCGTTAATCGTAGAAACTAAGTAGAAAACTTAGATATAGAAATTCTCCAACTTTCTCCAGATCTGAAAGATATATATTGATAATCATTACCATGGTGTTTGTAATATTGATCCCAAATTCTAGATTTTTACTCTCACGGACAACTGTTTCGAGCAGTTCGCCCATTTCTTTATCGCTAGTGGCTATCAATGTCGTATTGTCTGCATTCTTTAAATTGCAAATTTGTTTTCCTACTAGCTTCGTCTTATTATTTTTTTTAATATATTGGATCTATCGTTGTCGTGCTGCAATAATATTGAATGTCGATGATAAAAACATGTCTCTTTAGTCTATTTCGTTTGACACAGTATATTTCAGTCGTATTTATTACCATAAGGAATGACTTCATGCCTTTTGCATTCCACCCAACACTCAATAGCACTTTTTTACAGAGAGATCCACTAGGGAGAATCCATTTAGCTACCTGCCCCTTTGAAATCCATTGGCGTTATCGTATTTGTTTCGAATATAGTACCCACTTTTCATCTCCGGTCACAGCCAACAGAATGTTTGTCTGTTTTTCGATTAAATATTCACATATGCGCTTGGGTACTGCCTTTTTCTCATCCTTTATTTAGTGTGATATCCATACAGCCTCATGTCATGGCTTGTAGGTAACATTCATATTATTTTGATAATGCAAGTTAATCGCGACTGAGCTAAGTTAGTAGTCGGATAGGTGGCCGACGAAAACTATAAATTTAAGGAATACCGACCATGGGTTATTTAAGAGGAAAAGACCTAATGCAGGTGTTTGGCGCGAGGGACCTAATTAATTTAATGCCATCTATCCTTTTTTAAATAATAATAATAAACAAAATTCAGTCAAACTGAAATAATATTAAAAATAAATCAGTGTCATGGTTTGACATCGTGAGAATATTAGTGTGAGAGTCTCAATCCCCTTGCACCTTTAGAATTTTTATCGAGTCTCAACAGAGTGAATGGCGCCTTGGAATCTTTCTGTTATGCCATCCATCTATTGTAGTCAAATACATATGTTCTTGTATACATACTAGATTTTGAGCACCCAATCATGCCAGCTAATTGTCGTATAGCTTCAAATTCTGTATCAAATGGACCATCATCCGCTTTCACTACTTGTTCGAGGATTGCTTTATAATTAATATCACCACTTTTAAATTATTCAAACCATGTATGTCACTACTGAAACGTTAAAAATTCTACGAAAAAAATACGTTCTCTAGGCGTCTGTTTTATAGCATTTATTTTAAATAATTAATTAATCATATGCATTTAACAGAAAGTGATATTATTAATAGTAATATGCCAATTTAAATAATAATACATCGTTTTATACAAAATGATATAAATTCATTTTTTTTATTTCTAACTTTATAAAAACGACGTTTGTCACATAATTCAAGTGGCAAGCCATTGTATGCCTATAAGTCCGCACCGAGAATAGTACAGAGAGTAGACCACGCAAACGTGTTAGCAGAGCCGAAGGGCTGTTATCTTGAGGGTGTGTCAAGGGTTTCAAAAGCAAAACAAAGAAACAGGCTTTAGTCTGACAAACAGGCTTTCATATGAGCAATAAATCTCAGCCAGTCGGGTTATTACAAGAGTACGAGCACGACGTCCATCAACGCACTAATCCACTACGAGACGCCCTTTAGACGATGGAACATTTTTCATCCCGAACGTTACATATGACTCGATTAAACCCGGGATTAACGCGAGACAACGCTCGAGCGGGATCTTGATTTACGTCCATACAAATTCTGCTGAAAAATAATGCAGCACCACGGTACGAAATTCAGTAGTGGCACTGAGGGATCTCAATTTATTGGACCCTAATAAATATTCAAATGCACGATCCCTACTCTTCCACTATCTACTTATGTCCGATTCGTATCCCTTTTATCAGTCCGTCTATATCCGCCGATATCGATCTTGAATAAATTTACCTATTTCTTAAATGTATTTTTCAGTCAATCTCATTCGCGATCCAGCATACAGAGCGAACAGGATTTCTTGGAGGCTGGATTGACGTTGTTCCAAAGAAGATGTCCCGTCGATAAATCAATGGGAAAATTCAAGAATGGATCTGGCGGAGGTAGGGGGGCAAGATCCAGCGTGACGTATAGACCTGGTGGAATTAGATCACATCGACGTCCACCGCTGCTTCCTCAGCCTACGGACAGAATATGGATGTGGGATTGTTTTACGTATTCGTAAGTACTCATGCGATGTGTATGTTAATGTGTTATGAATAATAATCGCTATATATGTAATTATTTTTGCAGATCTGATACTGCTAAGCGTCATGTTGCTCTTCCCAATGAAGAGGGCACATATTCAGTATGGGCAGCCAGTGTAGGACCTTCTGGACTCAAAATTGCAGCCGCTCATCAAATCCCTATTCAACCGCCAGCTTTAAGAGTGTCTTTACAACAACCCCCTCCGCTGACCGTCAGGGAAACTCTCGAGCTCGACGTCAGCATCTCCAATAATCTCGACGCCTGTATGGACGTAAGTAGTACACATACATACATCATAGATTCGGTTGGCATTGGGGATGAAAATAAAGGTTGATGGCACACATTCCAGATTGTACTTTAAAAGTGGGACAAACACATACGTAGATGATAAAAGTTGATTGAATTTCTGTATCTGGCAGGGTCCCTGCTTTTCGTTTACCGTTCACACAATGGGGCTGAAATATGACTGGAAATAAAACCGGAGCGCAGTCCATTATGGCCGACACCGCGTCATAATCCCGACACGACAGACTGTATTCAAATAATGTACACGCGGCTCCATATACTCACTCTCGGATACACAATGTGGGGCTCACAAATACCGGGGTCATCTTTTCACAAACAAGGGTCTCGAAGCGTTATTGTGATATGGAAGGGTCTCCATATATCACATTATACGCTCTTTCCGTTTGACTTCGAAATAAACAAAATTATTTTATGCGAAACTTCGCAATATGTTTGGATTCCCGCTTATGAACGTTATTCATGATTTATTCGAATATGAAATAATAATAATTGTTTGTTTGTTATTAGTAATATTTATAAAATTTTATATTACTTGTTTTTATAGCATAAAAATATTACAAATATTTTTATATATATTAAAGAAATAAATAGCCTTAACCTACAATTGAAGGCGGCATAGGATATGATAATAAAAAATAGACCATTTATATACCCAATCTTTGACATTGACTGGCCAGTATTTAAAGGTCGTAATGCAATACCTTTTTTATAATTAATGGAGATACTGAGCGATTTATTTTTTATTTTGTTTAAAAAAAATGGGCAACAAGCGTCGACTTTTTTTACAAAAAAATGTTTAGAGTAGATTAGCAGATAGAAGGTTTTCTGGTGCATTGTGTGACGGAGACGGAATAGGTTAGAAGGAAGCGGCAATAAATCAAGGTCATAATAAATATACACATTGATACGACTTTAGCCATGGTCTTCCTTTCCTCCGGGGACAGGAAGGTTTGTTGATCTTGAGCTTTTTATGTAGCTGACTCTCCCACATCCGATACGTGACCGGCCCACTGGAGTCCGGTCACTCTGACGACACCTGTAACCGGTAAATCAAGTGACGGATCGTAGGTAATATATTTGGGGGGCTCTGCAGAATATTATAAATTAAAAAAGTGTATTTTGCTCATATTTTATTTAATATATGAAAAATAAGGTGAGGTAAAAATACTAAATAATAAAAATAATAAAACAAGTGACAAGCTGCACGTACATAGTTAAGCTGTGAGTCACTATGACTGCGCTACAGTGAGTCAGTATGACTGCACCGAGTCGCAGCGCAGCACAGTAGCGGCGAGACCCCTCCCCCCGCACTCCACTACCAGCCCGCATTTGTCCAATATCCGACGCTGGTAGCGCTGACAAGTAGACAGCGCTACGCTAATTTGCTTGGGGGTGCTAAAGCTTTGCAGTGCATATGGACGAGCTGTCCCTGGTTATATCCCAGGATAGTCGATACAGATATTTTTGTGTCAGATACGCCATCCTCCTTTTTCAAATACAGTTACAGATATCTGTCTCAGAATTCTCCTCCCCACGATATCTAATTGTCACTCATCCTATTATATCAGAGCCTAATATTCAGACCCGTGAATGAGGATGGGCCTGATGAGATTCCTGAGAGATTCCTGAATCTGATCATGTTGATGTTGTCCGCATAGGCAAGAAACTTCACCGAATCATTAAAGATAGTTCCGGATATCCTCTCTATCTCTCCGAAGTCTCTTATTATCCCATTTAATGCGATGTTGAATAATTGGCCCTGCTATTACACTGTAGTAAGCTGCGGTGTTCTTCTTCTGAAAACTTTTATCTGACCTCTGATATTGATAACCTAACTATATTTATCAACGTCAAATGGCACTCTAGAAGGAAGCACTAAAGGCGTGACTGTCGCACATGCCAAAGATAAACGCTCTATAGTAGGGAGTGCTATGGGAGGGTTGACTGTATTATTATATTTACCAGAAAAATATTGTAACCTAAAAATAAATTAAACAGATCGCGTTTTCTACTATCTCTTTAGTAGTTAAATGGTCAATAAATGATTTCCTATAAGACATTGTAATTACGAATGCATTTTCGTTATCTAAGTGATATATATTTCTCTAGCTTCCGAAGCATTAATGGGATAGAAACATATTATTTGTCTGTTATTTCCAACGATTCTACTTTATTTGTGTTTGTTATAAAAAAAACAGACAGGAATAAATTAAATAATTAATTTTCAGGGATCAATCAAAGTCAATTTATCTTAATGATTATAGACATAATTGCGGATAAAATATTCACATGATATAATTTTCATAATTCCCATAAGATTTTAGTATGTTATAAATTTTTGTCTTAATTGTTTACTTCATCTGGGTGGATAATATCGAATAATTTGCGATGCGGGTTATTTTCACGGACTTGCGATAATGCCCTCATTAGTTTATAGGTCAAATATCCGAAATACTCGGGCAGCGAATTCCGGATGCCCGAATTGCTATCCACAATTTTTGCAGGAGAATAAAATTATATTTTGCACTTATTTGTATTTATTTTTCGTTTACGCCGCATAAATAAAAAAAAGTATTACCGTCTTGACAGATGAAGTTTAAAGCGAAAAGGGTTAAAGATAAATACCGGGTTAAGCTCGTTCAGGTCTTATCTGAAGCGAAAGCGTTCATTTGTGAACGATAAGGTGAAAAGTTTTTTAATATATTCATTTAAAAATATATATTTTGTACAAATTCTTTTCTTCTCTCTCGACTTTGCATTTTTTTTTGTCTACAATCAGCAATATTAATTGAGTTCATTACGACGGCGCTTTCTGTGGGTCGGGGCTATTAATTTATTAAATTTCGAGCGAAATCCGTTTCGGATGTTTTGCAATAATTTCCACGTGAGAAAATTTGAATGTGTACGTGTTTTAAACTCCGCAATATTTCACATGTCATACTTCTGACCGCAGCTTTGTTCAGAGAGAAATTCTGAATGGCCTGCAAAGTTCAGCGCTGCAATACGAAGCAGTAAATTAACCGCTCTTGAATTAATTTTTAATTTAATTTTCACTGTGGCTGTTTTGGCTTTTTGAGCTCGGTGACCCGAAAAAAATACTTGACACTTCGTTATTTTAAATAGTAATTTTGAGCCTTAAATGCGAATTACTTTTTTTTTCAAAATTCGTGCAAATGAGATTTATTTTTAATTATCAACTCCATTACGCCGTGAAACTTTGCTGCGAAGCCTATGGAGTTTTTGATTAAAAAGTTGCGGAGATGCTTCATGTGAATGAAGAAAATACAGTTTACAAGAACCAAGTTTTTTAATTCATGGACAAATTGAATTAGATGTTTTTTAAATTATTTTGAATAATGTAATTTTATTTTATTTTACGTTCTAATCTATTTATTAACATTTTCCACTCCGTGGGCCAGACGTATTGGCCCAAAAGAGTTTTTTTACGTACAACTTGTACTATTTTTTATTGAATCGGAGTCAGATCAAACCCATGTTCATGAGTGGCTAAACTTTTAACCACTGCGGGCGACCTGTTTTGAAAATAAACTAAAAGTAGTAATTTAAAGCAAAAAATAAGATATAATTGAAAATAAACTAATAATACCAATATCAATTATATATCAAGTTATTTTAATAACATGAATTAATGATGACTTCACATAAACATAAATAGTATGTTATAAATCCAAGAATTCTTTTATTTTTATCATATTTTATTATTGAATGGGAATCGCATGAAAAATAGTACATCTTCTATTTTTGAAATATCTTTAAATCTTCTAACAAACTCATTTCGTAACAGAGTTATATTATCAAGATATTGATCATATTCAGATTTTCGATCATTAGATTTAGCTGCCATATTTAAAAATTGTTTTAAATCCCCTCTTATTAATTGCCCTTCTAAGAAAGAAAGTTTCTCCTTGAATGTATTCACGGCGCTAATCATTTAAGTCAATGTTTTGCTTTTTCCTAGAAGTCGAAAATTGAACTAATTTAGTTTTCCTGTAATGTCAGAAAAAATCCAAGATCAAGAACCCATTTATCATCTTTTAAGTGAGGATACGAATTATTAGCTGCTGCCACAAACTTTTTTTATTTCAGGTAAAAGACTCTAGAACCTCTTTAAAAGCTTACCACGGCTCAGCCATCTTCCCCAAGATTAGATTCACATTATTCTTGTAATGCTCTGAATTTTCGTCTTTGGAAAACGCTTCCACGAATATAATTAACTATTTTTACCCACATCGTATGAATTTATTATTTTTAAGTACAAAACCTGCAAGTGGATAATCTAATGGTAAAACTTGGAATATCATCATAATTTTTACAAGGGATTATAAACCCATTATGCTTCCTAACCATAGCAGGAACTCCGTCAGTCATAATCGACACCAGTTTATAAGGGAAATTTTGTTTTATTAATAAAAGACTTGATTCAATTATATATGTCTTAAAATCTCATTTGTCCCTTCGTCGGTAAAATTTATAACAATTCTTCAGATACAGACATATCCTGGAATCCCATAATAATCCAAAAATACATATAGCTGTGCGATATCAGTGACAACCGAAGATTCTTCGAATTGCAAGGATAGTTACCTGCATTTATTTATATTTTCTTTAAGAAATTTTATTTAAAGGTAAACAAAATGGATAGACTTTTTTTAAAATGTTTCAATCAAATGGGCGGGTGACTAGCAATGGATACGGCGATACGTGTTGGCCACCCCTGCTATAGTTGCTACTTATTAATTTTCCCAATTAATATCTCTTTTAATAAATTTGTAAAAAAAATATAATGAGACATGAGAAACTCATAGATTCGACTAAAAGTGGACAGAGTGGAAAGGGTTAAAATGTTTTAGAAAAATAGTATTCTGGATTGCGTGATGGTAATCCTTTAACAACTCTGTTAATTATGAGACCTTCTTCAGTGCATGTTTGAGGGTCATTCCGTCTGAAGTTATTTTGAATAGTAACCGTACTCAGATAATAATTTTAAGCTAAGATATAATTAAAGTCGACAATTTGGTCGTTAGAAACTTTGAATTAACATAAGAAGATCCTGTTTAAATCCATACAGAAATAATAAATAAAAACACTATAGATCACTAACAATAAATATTAAAATGATTATATTGATTTTAATGGATTATTAGTTAGAATATAGTTCAATAAATAAATCTGTTCAAACTTAATGTTTTTTTCTAGACAACCTTGTCAGTGATGATGGTATGAATTATAAATATTTTTTAATAAAACCTTGGAAGCTATTTTATACAAAATTTGTATGAGCCAGCCACGGTTTCATTGCCCTCTTTTCACTCGGTCTGGTTTTAATACAGACTATCTATTCGTCGACGTAGTTAATTCCGACCTCAAGGCATTCTAGCGCTCCACAAAAAGCCTTCATATAAAAACGTATAAAGGCGCAGACCGACGTTCGTGTCCGACGAATATTAAACGGAAAACGAAGTGTTGTAAATAGTGGCGAACACCTCACTAATTCATCGCCCAACTCCTTTGTATTGTTCCGACGAGCTTTCATTTATTCATCCGAGTGTGGGAGCTTTCACTTAGCCGCATGCAATATGTACCGGGGCGGTGGGAGGACAAGGGAGGCGGATGGAGATGACTATGTAAAAGGGGGTGGCCGTGGCTAATCCCACTTCTGCGTCAGACTGCCGAACCCTGATGTTTTTTCCCCAAACCCGGCGTGTACCAGTAATTAATTGATTCATGTCAAACACATTGCGTATGCAAATTGGACGTTGTTAATGCACGATGCGCCCGCTGTGTGACTCGGCCATAATTTAATAGCCCGAATGTGAAGAGAGAGAGCGAGGAAAGGGTTGAAATCAAGGGTATACGCAAAGGGTTGTAAGCTGAATGATTGTGCTAGCTAATTCTCAAAGAAGCATAACAATCAGCAACCCCTTAATCAATTTGATTGATATCCATTTTTAATAATAAAAACAACAATCCGCTATGGTACTATTATTAATATAAGTTTATTGTCACCAGAGGGTTGCTGTATTTCATGTGTATAATATGTATATTTAATACAATGCCATGTTTATTAAATAAAGTCGTTTGTATGAAAACTCATATTACATAATAATGTTACGTTTTCATCTTAATCATTTTAAGGGAAACAATGTTTTCATCAAAAATTAATTTTCAGACGAAATAGTAATTTATAGTTACGGTATATTTAATTTAATTACGATTGTTATTATTTAATCTCATATCGAACCAGTTATTATTAAATTCATTCAACCTATAATGGATTTTCAGGTTAACATAACTCTTAATTAATCAAAAAGTTTTAAATTTATCAACTTCTTCACCTTTGGCCATTTTTCACAGATCATATTTTACAAGTTTTCACAAAAAAAGCTGTTTTTAAATATCCCGGACTATCTTAATAGACTTAATGCACACGTCTATGGCGTATTTTGACATTGGTAATATGGCTACCATTATCAATATAGATTATTTTATTAATGGCTGTCGAAAGGTGTGTTGGTGTACTAGGATTTTTTTTTTGTGAGGAAATTTTAAAATATGATTTCAACTTTTGGCATACTGTTATGATGTCTCGTTCTCCGATGACGTTTTGACAATATTGATGAAAAAACGCAACGCCGAAAATGGGGTTCCGGAATTGCTTCCAAGTTTTAAAAGAACGCTGTCACATCTGCATGATGTATCTGATGGGATTACTTTGAAAAAGCCAGAACTAATGCATTATTATATACCTATATATGTCATTTATAGTATCGACGATTGGCTTCACAAATACAACTAACATTACAAAAAGAAAAACAATAATTTAATAAAGATAATTTTTACCTTTTTCGTAAAATTCTGACGGTTTTTTTTATTAAAATATTCCTACAGATGATTTTGGACTTGTTTAACGTTAGTAATTTTTTATCTCAAAGCGAATGATCCAATGACTTAACCTAGATGGGGACCCTATTTTTTTATTTTTCTCGAATAACTCTTTTAATATAAAACCAACACGTCACAAACTTTTTGTATTTGTCTAAAAAAGTCTAAAGAATAAATGTCGTGAATTATTATTTTACTTTATTGTCAGCAATTGCGACAAAAAATAAAAACAACATTATTCGCTCCTGTTTTTACGGGCGATGTTTTTTCTTGCTCGCATCCGGTACGATGTGCCGAGTGCGAATGAAACATGCGATTGAGACGTGCGGCAAGAACTCGGCTTGGAGCGAGACATCGCCGAGAGCGTTGTCATTTACACGCCATATTGATTAGTTAAAAAATTAAAACTTCAATCAAATTATGAAGCATGAAATGCATAATTATTCTTATTTTTGGAACAATCTATTTTTTTTAGAAAATGTTAAGATATTGGTTAAAATATCTAATAAAATAATAAATACATATAAAAATATCAAAACAGAAAGATTACTAATAAAACAAAAAATTACATTACTTTCCACATTATCTTATACAATATATAAAGTCTAGAAAATAAATGAAGATATTTTCAAATATTCTAAACACTCAAAATTATTTATTCTTGGTTTTTTTTAGAAAATATAATAAAGAAATCTTTATTTTCTAAAAGAAGATATAAAAGTAAATGGCACATCAATATAATAAAATAATATAATTTATATCTTGGTATGGTTGAAAAAAAAATCTGGATTTAATGTTTTAGTTGCACTTGTGGTTGTGCTTAATATTATTCAAAATCAATACTATATTTACTGCGATTGAGTATCATAGAGCTGCCTCTCTAAATCTTATATTATTTATTTTAATTATCAATATTTTTTATTCAATGCTTTAATTTTCATAAAGTCTCTCTTAAATTCAGCGATCCATTATCGTTATTCTTTTAAGAATTTCATGGTTAATTTTCTTGTAATTTTCTAAGATGTCGGAAGAGTTGATGCTAGCCATTGTTTTATATATGACACATCTGTCTTCATCATATTTTCTTTTTATCACTTTAATGATCTCTACAGTATGTATTTAACAAATTAAAACATTAAAGGATAGAATCATTAGGATCTATTCTCATTAAATGCAATATTTTAAGTTAACAAACACAATTAATATATTTTTTTTCATTTTATGTTAAGGTTACTGCTCTTTTATCACTGAGTGGAGGTGGACGATTCCTCAGCAACAACATGCTGTACGTCACCGAGAAACTGCGCCTGGGTCCAAGAGGAGCCACATCTCTAGTCGTGAAAGTTGTGGTAACCAGCAGCGGAATTCACAATTTGACAGGTACGTCTTTTCAAATTAGTCGGTTCTTATGATTCCGATCTATTTGTTCGGCAATTAATCATCGGTTAGTTTTAAATGAACGTTTTCTGCGATCCGCCGTGAAAATTCGCAGCATATTTTCCGAGAATGAAACTTGGCACGCGCATCCATTTCCTCGTTCGGCAGTACAGAGAGCCACAGTTTAATTAGCAAACCAAAAACTCCGGAGTTCTAGTCGTTCTGTTGTCGAAAGCAGCACACAGACAGACCGAGCCCCACTCGACTTCACAGTACCATGCTCCAGAACGAGAGACAGAACAACCGGGTCCGACTCGGCTGGAAGCGGTACCCTAATATCGTAAACTTGGTTCCCGCAGCAATTTCGCCGCTCGCTCGCTCCCTCTCTCCTCCGGATCCGGGAAATATCTCCAGCCATAGTTCAAAGGAATAATTAATATCAGCGTGTTTACATTAAGACATCCTTTGTTGTCCTAAAAGAGTTGACGAATTCAAAGCGAGTTAATTTATTTCCTTTGACTCTCCCTCGCCCGGTCGTTATGCGCTCTCAGCATCCCGCTCTCTCGCTCTACATATCCGTTCGTTTGTCAGTCAGATGTATGCATTACGCGAAATGACATATGACTGGGGAATGTCAAGGTTTGAATGTGTTTTATGAGATTTCTACACAAGGATGGAAACGAGCTTTGAATACGATATGAGAGCTCATTTTAGGGGACACCGAATGAATATTATGCCCCGTGTTGAATTACAGGGACGAAATTTACGTCAATCTGATGGCAAATTAAAAATATGATCCTGCCATAAAAATGACGAAATAATTTAATGTTTTAAATATTTTCATATATATAGTATTTTTCTAACTTTTATTATTGAAACTCTCTTTTAATGTTATAATATTACATATTTTAATACGGTGATGCTTCGGCACTATAACCCTATGTGGTTTAGGGTCTGTGTTTGATGAGGTTTTTGATGGCCATACACAGATGAAGCCTCTGCACATGAACTTCCAACCATTCCAGCCTCTGTGTCCAGATAACATCTGACTATATCGGCAACTGTGATTAGTTTGTCAACCTCGTGATTATTGTTGTCTAGCTGTATATTGACGAAATACTTTTCTATTGACCTACGTAAAGTTTCTCTAGCATTAGTTACTACAGGACGAACTCTGGATGTGTGTAGCAGAATTTTGTATTTTAAAATTACTTTTAATGTAGAACCTGCTTTGATATTATACATTATTCTATAAAATTGTTTTTCAAAAAACATGATTTTCGTAAGAGAAGACAAATTTCAAGAGACTTTTAATCAACCGAGGGGGTCTATTTATAATGGAAAATATAAATAATTATTCATAATCTGTTTCATTAACGCGTTAATAACAAGGGCACTCGGTGATATCCCGCCGTTTTTTGCCGCACGTGTCAATTGCACGGTTTCACTCGCAATCAGCACATCGTACCGGATGCGATCTAAAAAAAACATCACGCCCATGGCAACGGGAGCGAATATAGTTGTTTATATTTTAAGGTCAATGATTATTTATAATATGTATACTTACAAATACAAAAAGTTTGTAGAATGTAGGATTTATATTAAAAGAGTTATTCGAGAGAAATAAAAAAAACTTGGGGTCCCAAATATCAACATGTTTAAAAATCGAATGAGATAAAAAAAATATGTCGACAAACTAGATAAGACCGAAAAAAATAAATAAAAAATTTACCTACATTTGCATGAAAATTGTTAATAAAAAAATTGGTTTTTTAATCGACCTAGAACAAATATAATATAATGATTTTTTTCATATTATATGGAAAAATGGGATTCATTAATATGCAGGTGAATAAGGGTAGTTATTAAAGTATGTAGGGGTTAAATAATTTAATAATAAAGAAAAATAGATTATTTGAATGACCCAAAAGAAATATTTTTGGTCAAGTCTAAGCCAGTAGTTTTAATATTTCCCAAATTAGTAAAACAGTATAAGACTTTTTGGTTGTGTCAAAGTTCACGAAAAACCCAACATAACTCAAATGCTGTTTCACATCTAGAAATACAGTTGATTCTGTTTAATTAGGACACCTGTTTATTGGGACAGTCGAGTATATGGGCCATTACTCAAGGATCAGAAATCAAATAAAGAAAATTATACTTATTATTTCGGTTATCTGAAACCCAATTCTGTTTTATTGGGACAGTCAATTTAAAATTAAAATATATATTGATCACTAACATGGTATTAATAAGTTTTTTGAGAGAAATATTTAAATTTTATAAATGATTTAATTACTTTGTAAAAATGTTTCGAATCCCATCTAAGCCGAATGAACTATTATTACATATTTTTTTGATAATTAGAGCCTTAGTAAAAAATATATCTAATTGTATAGTTGCATTTGATAATTCAAGCAAAACAATGGCTACTTATCTCAGATATGTCAGTAAATTACTTTATTGCTTTTAATATATATTTAATAATACACCTAGAATAAAGTCCCACTAAAGAACAACTATAAATAAAACCATGGCTAATTTCAGAAAGATAAAAATGTTCAATAATCAGCTCTGTGGCTCTAAATCTTTTATTTATTTTATATTAGCACTCATGTTCATTTTCCGGACGATTTTTTACCCGATTTTCACGTTTCTATTTTTAAGCTCAGTTAATTAAACCTTCAAACTCCGACCGCTTTTCCGTTCTACTCTCAATTTATTTTATTTTAAGAATATATAACAAAAGAATTTCATTGGTAGAATGAATAAGAAACATCTATATGGTTTGATTCGATTTGATATCCTATTCAATAAAATACATTTATTTAATAAATAAAAGTTAATATGAATAAAGAAATCTCCAAAAAAAACTGATCTATATCGAAATACTTCTGATTATTGTGCTGGAGAAAGTTTGAAAAATCATTGCAACCTTTTTAAGGAACAATTTCTATAGATTGAATTACCTTTTTATCGATAAATCATTTCATTCTGTGAATCTTACCCTGACAAGTATAAATTCAACAGTTTCCAACTATTTTTACAAGTGTCACATTGTACGCCTTCTCTCGAAACAATGCATGTCACTCAAAATGACTCGGTGTGTCACCTTTGACACATATATCATAAGTTAGCCATTACTGACCTAGTTAGTGCTTTTAAAATACTCCAATCGTTGAAGTTCAAGACTCTAAATTAACTGAAACAATCTATCTCTGATATTATTGCAATTATATTTTCTTTAATAATATTTATAAAATAATATTTTGCCCTGTAGAAATTAATACGTTTCTCTCTTGATAATAAAATAGTCCGTTTTTTAATAAAAAATAATTATTAAAAATATAAACCCACAAATATATACGCGGTTAATTTATTATTTTGACATCTGACTTGCAAATTGCATCATTTTCCCATAATATGTTTAGCATGAATATTGACAAATTTAGCAATTACTTCCCGTTATTTGCTAATATTATAATGGCGCAAACACGTCTATCAAAATCAGCGTCGGGTATTATTTCAGCATTAATAGGACGCCTCTCGCTTATGCTGCTACCCACCACCCTGAAAACGTAGCTGGTCGCAACAAGACTTTCGTGTGAAATTGAATATCCCTGGCACAACAACATTTTACGAAATGGGTATTTGATATCATATACGTTCTAAAGATAAATAACAAAACGGGGAGGAAAAACCATCTGCAAGAATTTGGACGGGCGGGCCCAGCGATGATGGGGGTGGGGTAGATTCGTAGAAATGCGAAGCCCGCGAGGGGATAGCTTCGAATTTACAAACAATTTAACATTGTACGTTGTTAGCGATGGGTTTCGTATATAAATTGCGGTATAGATTGGCCGGCGGGAAGCCTCAGATGGTGAAGAATAAAACGGAGCAGCCGCCGGTCCGGCAACCCCACGGGAGTCGAGTGGTAATTTTGCGGAAGGAGTAAATTTTATTGGACGTATCTCAAAGGCATATTTCAGCAATAACGAGGAACGGATCGTTCCGGAAACACCTTGTGAAGGAATGCTGCGAGAAGAAACGCTTTTGCCGATTGCGGAAAACCGACGCGGAAGCTTTCGATATTATTAGTTTTGTGAATGTGTATGCAGCATCGCGAGAAAAATTCGAAACAATAAATACAACATTTGCTCTAATTTTATCGATATTTTTTTTTAACATTACACATCGCAATGGCATGCATACCGCGAACCAATTTGTCGAATGTTTTGTGAGCGTGGTCCATTCAATCATTCATAATTGGACAAATTTGCATATGCGCACAAAGGTACAAGATTAGCGATGCGGATTTTATGCATATAGATGACAAATCATCCGCCCATTTGCATCACAATGGAACTTATTATGTTATTCGATAATGCCGGGTTTACAATCGCATCAACGGACACCTATGAATATTTGTAACGATTGGAGAGTCCATCGACATGCAAGAGCATCCTGAGTTTAAAATATGGAACGCAGGATGAAACGCAAATTCAAAAACAGACACTTTCGGTTCCTCATATGAAAAAAAGCATGTTAACATTATTTTTATATAAGTGTACTATTCGAATTTTGTGATGAGATGAAAAAATATCCTTTTTCCCAAGTCTATCATAAAAGTAACATTAAGAGAAGTGTGTCCGTCAAAACAACAGCTTGCGGAGTTGCAACCTGATGCAATTTCACATGAAAAACAATGCCAATGAAGCCACGAGAATTGTTTGTGCTTTTTATGTTGACATATGGATGTCACGCAATTTCAATATTGGTTTAAAAAAATAATTCTGAAAACATTAATTTGGAAAATGAGCCTGGAAAAGGACGGCGTAGTCAAATGGAGTGGCTTTGAAAACTGAAATCGAAGCAAAGCCATCGAAATATTTAATAAGATTAGCGTATCCTGGTCTACTATTATAAAAAAGTGTTTAAAGACGGAACGTCTCAGATTATTGTAAGAAAAGGAGCAATACCGCTCGTTTCTTCAAGATTTAATTACTAAGGATGAGAAATGGGCTCTTTACTTGTACGTTACGAAGAATAACAGTGATTAACCCTTAAACAAAAATCAATTCCAACTCCGAACGGTCAAGTGAAAAATCGTAAAATAATCCTGTAACCCGACAAAAACCATCCCCATATAGCTAAGTTAACATGACAAAAAATAAATGATCTCAGTTAGGATATTTTATTTCAAACGAGCTATAATCTGCCCGGTCCAGTTATTTTGATTTAAAACCACGGAAATTGTAGTTTTATTATGACCAAGATTTAAGGCGTTTGTCCATTGCTATGAAGTAACTAGAACTTTAAAAACAACTCTAACTAGCATCTAAAATTGTGTTATAATTTACTATGCTAACTATTTTTAATAAATATTTAATTATTTATAAATGAACGATAACTCTAAAATACCTTATTATTTGATACGAAGAGACAGTTCTGACTGTTTTGTACTAGTCAAACACGATCGAGGTTTCTATAGTATTAAATAAAAATATTTACAAAAATTCGACGTATCTATTTTATTCTGAATAGTGGTGGATTTTGAGCTTTTTACGTCATTTTTCGTATAATTAGTGGAAAAGATCTTAAAAATTTGATATCATATCTAAATAAAGATTAATCGTAGGAGAGTGAGACCCAAATCACTCGACGCAGTATTTTTTCTGATTATTTTTATTAATAAAAGTGATATTATAAATAGCTGATTTGAATTTAAAAATTGTTTTTTGGGTAGTTGCGATAATATTTTTGTTCCTGGGGATTGAAAATATTCCTATTTTCATATTAATTAATAAATTGCTACAAAAATCATATGTTAAATATTTACAGTAATTCTTGGAAAATTATGAGCGTACGAATTAATTGGGCCTCATATAAATTTTAACAATTTCATTCAACATCTTTGTTTATATATATTTTTTTTATAAATATATGAAAGCAAGCTTGTTGCATCATTATACGAAGAAAATATTTTACGAAAGATACAACGCATTCTTTGCTGCATCTTTCATCAGTCCTTTGGCTTCTTTGCGCTCGTTTATTTTGTATGAACTAAAAGAATTTACTCCCATTGCTAAATATCACATTCTTAGAATATCTTTCATTGCAATTAAGTATTGTATTTTGCTAGTATTATTGCATTTTTATATTTTTTATCGCTCTCCACATTTAATAAAATTGATCAATATGTATATTAGGCTTACTTTAAATTATATTATTTTTTAATAACGTCAATGTTATATTTTCTAATAAGCCTGACTAAAAAACATTCTTTAACTATTTATATTTTAGCTTGAGTACCATTTTAACTAGAATTTTTTTCAATATATTTTTAAACCTTTTCATACTATTATAACTAATTAATAATAATTGGATTCCGTATAACTCATCTGTCAAGGCAACTCGATAACAGTCTCGTGGTCTGAAGGAAATATCTCAGATTCCCAAAGCATTTTGAGTAAGATATTAATAAATATGTGATCTATATCTTGAGATTTAAAAAAATGGATTATTCTAAGAATAAAAATGACGCGTAAATGACAAGCGCACTCGGTGATGTCTCGCCGCTAACTGCCGCTCTCTTTGCACGTGTCACTCGCACGTTTCAATCGCACACGGCACATGCGGCATATCCGTACCGGATATGAGCGTGAAAAAACATTGCGCGCGTAGTAACAACAAAGAATATCGTGGTTTATATTATTTTTTTGCAATTGTAGATAATAAAAAATAATGATAATTTATAATATTTATTCTTTAGACATTTTTAGACAAATACAAAAAGTGTGACATGGCATGTAGAATTTATATTGAAAGAGTTATTCAAAATCAAAAATTTAGGGTATCCTGTATAACCCATCGGCACGGCTAGGTTAAAAAAATACTAGTATTATACTACTTATTTATATCTTAAGATACTCCGAATATCTTTCGCTAAAAATGTATAAAACTCTTTTGAGTTTTTTATTATGTTATATATTCCTGAAAAGTATAGTTATTTATAACAATAATTAAAAATAGTTTTGCATAAACGGCTGCATATTAAAACTAATTGCGAAACTCTTGCTCCGGCATCTTTTTCTTATTAACCACTTTAATATAAAAAGCTAGCGAGCTAAAATGATAATATAATTTATGAAAATGCATGTTGCAAACATGAAAGTTGAATATTTTTTAGTAGTTCTAAAACATTTTCATTTACAGAGTGATTCTCGAAAGTCATATCACCCTCGAGAAGCTTCAACGACTTCTCTGTGCTGAACTTTTGCTTCCAAACTATGGCTGCTATAAGTAATTTAAAGTTTTCCCATAACAAATATCAGTGCAACGGGAAATTGCAAACACACCCCAACCTCTCAATTTCCCTCCTCACAACTCATTCAACGTTTTCTACAAAAATAATGTATTTGTAGAGGATCGATTCAAATTTTAATACATAATTCAATGATACAGTTACTTTTTCAGTAAAGATATCTCGAATGTTTCTTTTTCCATTTCGCTGAATTCAGGCCGCTAGTCACGTCATATCAAATTGGATACGTCTGTACCTGAAAGGTAATTAACTTTACAGAGTTGTGTTATCCTAGAATATTATTATTATCGGATCCGTTGTAAGGCAAACCTTCTAGAAATGAGATATTTACCTTGGAGGTAAATTTTGAATTTACACGTCATCCTCAATTCCATTCCTTTTGCGTAATTACGCATTTCGCTTTGTGACTGGGGGAATATTGACGCGTGATTTCAGCTAGTAAATATTTAAATTGAATTATTATATTGTTCAGCGTATATAAAACATAATGAAATATGATATTTCATGTTCTGAAAAATATTTTTTAATCCGCTGCACGTTGAAAATAATGTTTACGTTAAACTTTTCCAGCGGTAAACTAGCGTAATACGTTGTTTTGATCACCGAAATACGATACTACAAAATGTAATATGATATTTTATATTTTTCATCAAGATATATCTGTAATAATATTTGTTGTTGTTGTTTATTTTAAGTGATGTTTTACTTTTTGGATGGATAACAAATCTGTATGTTTATTTTCACTCATGAAAACTGATTTATTTTTCCTACTCTGTGTTTTTTGTTTGGCGACACCGAATGAATGCAATTCGCATACCGTCTCCATTTGCATTTTTAAAATGAATTGGTCCATTTCGTGCACTCTCATTCTATCAGAGTATACAAGCAACACTGAGTGTATGCAGCTAGCTGGCGAGACGTGGGATCGAGAAAATATTTATTTTTCTGCTCGAGGAGAGAGTAATGCAAATCCTTGAACCGTATATTGGAAGATTGAGAAGCTCTGCCGTGCACCTGATTCTCTGCATATTTTAGTTTGAACTTATTTTGTTTATAGGTCGTGTGCCGAATTAATATCTTTCATTAGGTAGACAGAACGAGTTTCGCAATAACAGCTCGTAATACTTGATGTAATTACAACTTAACAAAGGGAAGTTTGTTGATTCGGTTACGAGGTCTCTGGGGCTTTTAGAGGCAATGAGCGGATGAGGATTGCACTGGAAAATGTTTTGGTAAAACCCTACAGAAACATTTAAAATTAGGGGTAGTTTAATAACAAAACGCTGGATCGTATTCTCGGTGGTTGTGCAGAGATGTTTAAAATAAACAGGGTGAAAGACTATGATGTGAATATCTCTAAATTGAATCTGGAATAATTTTCGTAGACACATCATCGTTATAACTCTCAATCTAAATCCGAATATACTGTGATTTCAAGTCAGTTAATAATTAACAATTATATTTCGTTAAAATCAACAGCAATTAAGATGATTCATAAGAAAATATCACATTTACTGATTTGGATATGAATTCAAATTTATTTTTATTATATTATTAATATTTCTATTTAAAATATATCATTATAAACAATATTATATTATACCAATGAGTCAAAAATGAAATTGCAAACATTTTTATTTTCATCTGAAATCCTTGTTCCAAAATTCTCTAGAATCTCCTTGATATGATATTTAGTTTTTATTATAGTTAAAATTTCTTATTTTTTTCAAAAATAATCGCATAGAAATAAACAAAACGCACATAATAATGATAAATAATATATTTATTTATATAAATTAATAATTAAGTTTATGATATTCTCTTGTCCTGCCTTAATGCGGTCAAAAAAATAAAAAGTAAAGTTTTCATCACGAAAATTCCATCAAATATTTTTAGAAAAATATAAATATTCTTAAGCAATTTCCCAATTTATTTAATTAATCCAATTTCACTCAAAATATATTTAAACGTAATACTAGGCGAAAATATTTGCCATTGAGCGTACAGTTTAACCCCCCCCCCCCACTAACACTAAAATCGGGACCCTGTAAGTTGGAGTCGTGTTATTGGGGGTAAAGCCTGGCGCGTGTCGAATACACAGACGCTAGCCAACGTTTGACTGTATGCACTGCACAGACGACCGCCCGTCTGTGTGTGTGCAGCCGAACCCGTGTCAAATGAATAGTCGGCCTTGTATGTATTTGTCGACCGTCTACCACCGGCGTGAATGCGACCGTGCAAGTTGGGGTATAGGCGGCGAATATTTCAATCCATCGCGTTATTCGGAGTAGTTTAATAGGGGGTTCGACTGTGTTTAACGATTTTTTTATTCAGTTTTTAATTTTATTCAATTCAAACTAATTAATAAAATAATATTATTAAAAAATTACAGATTAAATTACTTAAATTTAATTACTGAAAAAAAACCGTTTTTTATACATATTTTAAAAAAATCAGTGTGTACTGTAAATATCAACAAAATATATATCATATGTTGGTGGTTATTAAAATATTTGAGATTTTGTAAAAGTGTTTCGCCTCTACAGTTTTTATGATTAAAAATCCCATTAATTTTTTAACAATAATAAATAATTCAATTACTTTCTAGCCCCCAGTTTATTTATTTAAACCTAAATAAAAATAATACAATATATTCTTTTCCTTTTGTACAAAGTATAAAATCTCAATTAATTCAAATTTAATTAAACAAAAAAAATGCTTAACCTTTATTAAATATTACTTTGGGAAATATTATTTAAAAATAATCATCCCAATAAATTGAAAAATAGTTCTTTGAACAATTTAAAAGATTTAACATAGTTTTTTATTACAATTATTTTTTTATTAATGATAATGTAAGAGAACAAGTCATCATTGAATCATATGATTTTTTCAAATGTTGTAAAAATATCCGAACTACGGCTCTACTTCTTCTAGTTTAATAACTATTTGGATTTTAAATGCTTTTTTGCCACCCCTGTAAAAGTAATTTTTTGACATAGGTTTCCAGCGATGATATCTTATTTAAAACATTTTTAATAGAAAATTTTCACTGAAAATTACGTCATAGTAGCTGTATTAAAAAAATGTTAACCTTCTGGAGAAAATTACCAAAAATCCACATTTAAAATAATCATTTCGTCCACCAGAATAATCCCATAAATTCAAATTTTCTTTATCCATCTTTTACATCGATTTTCTCTATAATGCTTTTCCGGATATTCATACAAATAAAGATTTGTGCTCCATAGAATATAGCCCTATAAATTTGTCGCTGTTTATCATCCAATCGCGCGACGCGGTTTCACCTGGATGGCGTTTTGGAAAATCCCACGAAATTGGAGGAGCCGCGGCTCAATTGAGCCGCTTCCGCTGTATTGCTTCATCATCCGGATTAATTTACAAAAGCCCTCTCCACAAAACTGGAACAATATCCACAAACAGTGTAGAGATAACCCGGCGAGGTACAGCACCACACACACATACCTGGCCAGACTCCAGCCAACTGGGAAATTAATGATTTTCACACGTGGCGGCTCCTGCGACATAATTTTTGGACGACCGAATCGCGTTTTCATTTTATTAAATTGACTCATATGCGCCAGAGGATATAATAACTCGGCTGATACTCAGCGGGGAGTAAAATTTGATGGATTGGTAATTTAAAAATAATTATTTTCGTCATATGAAACTCCCCTATGAACTCTACTGGCGATAATGGTCTTATATTTTTAATATTTCATCCCGAGAAAGCGTGTTTTTGCCATATTCTATTATTATTTTTAAACTATATATAATTATATTTTTTAAGATAAAAGATATTTTTTTATAATTACGATAACACTTGATTTAAATATATCTAAAAAGTTATTCATACATAGAATTAGAAAAAAAATCGTTGCAATATTTTTATTAAATATAATTAACCATCCATACATATTTATATGAAAAGTTTTAGGAATTTGATTTAAAAATCGGAAAAAAATCTTATCCACAGAACTACCGTTCATCAGACGTGCTGAACCCACAATCTTGAACTACATATTTTTAATTAATCTTAAATATGTTTATAATATGACCAAGATTATTCTCTTAACCCTATTAATCCCAACCTTTTTTGCATATAATATGCAAAGAATCCCAGGCAATTTTTTGGTAAAAAACAATAGTTTTCATAATTTTTTGTTCATCTCAGCTAATGATTCGTTTAAAAACATAATTCTTTCTGTGGGGCCTTCACTGTGGAATGTATGATAATAACTAATCTTCAAATATGAAAAAATATTCTTAAAACAATATAAACTTTGAGTTTGAATAAATAAGTAACCTAAGAATGAATTATTTTATGTAAAGAAATTAATTGGAAATTAAAATAGAAAATGGTTTTTAGTCAATATGTGAAAAAATAAGGTTATTATAATTATTTAATACCTTATAAATAATCTAATCAGTTTTTTGGACAGGGGTTGCGAACATCTTTATATAAAATAAAAAAATGGTATGAACAAAATTCTTTATGCATGTTGAAAATCAATAACTCGTCATAAACTGTTAACATTTCACCCCAGATGTATATATATAGAGAGAAAAAACATCATTTAAAACATTATAAATTTAAATTAAACGAAAAAAAATATATTTAAGTTATGAGGCCGATGATCAGCCCCGTGGGAGAGTAAAAGGGTTAAACACTATGACAAAAAAATATTATATTTTGCACTTCACTGCGATCTTAAATACAAATACAATAAGCTGTGAAAAAGACTTTTAGCTTAATTTGAAAATTATCATTCCTGACGCATAGAGTAGAGAAAACGTTTAAAAACATCTGTATACTTTATTGTAATGTTTATAGATATGAAAGAAAATTTAGAATAATTTAAATTTTTTTCAGACATTTATTTTTACTTATAAAAAATCAAAATAATATTATTCTATGACATTATAAATTTATCAATGCAATGTATGAACTTCTCCTATATTAGGATCGACTAATAAATTCTTTCTTCGTACAATTTACTAGGTTTAGACAGAAAGAATTTTTTGCAAGACGAAAAAATAATAATATTTCAAAATTACTTGTTTTAACATTTTCAATATACCTTTACACATATTTGGCAAAATAATTAGCATATACGATAATCTATGTAATTTTATATTGTTATCAAACATCGACAACATATATAATATAGTATATCATTTGTTGATGATTATTCAAAAATTGTAGATTTTATTTAATTTTATCACATATACGGTTTTATTAATACAGCCTTATAATAATTGAATTAATTAATTTGAGCGAAGTTTTATTCGTAATTTTTCTTTAAAAAAATAAATACAAATTAGTGTGTAAATAGAGTTGATAGAAATAAGCCTGGGGGAGTTTTAGATAAGTTTGTCGTCACTGTTCGCTACCAATTAACTTCAATTTGGATTGTTTTATTTAGTTTTCGCAAAAGTTTCTTTGGAATAGTGTTTTTCTTTCGCGTATACCTTATACATAAGCCATAGCAAAAATTACTATTTACTTAATTAATTATCTCGGCGAAATTTTAATATCAAATAATATACTGCGTTAGAATACGATCGTCTACGAAACAATTTTTAATTATATTGTCTTCATTGTGTTCAATATTAATCGCGACGAGCACACGACTTCATGTCATGTTGCATTATATCCGTCACATACATATAATTTCAACAGGATTAATTCGCTGCAGGATTATATATAGACACGTATGTGTGATACGTCGACATTCCACGGTTCGTACAATCAGGACGGAGATATAATCCGGGATATAAGCTCTCGAGCATCAGGTCTGCTAATTAACCTGAGAGCGATAAATCGAATCGGTCCGGTCGAGCGAAATCGTCCGGATTCAATTATCCACCGGGTGTTCAGGCTGGAGCTGTATGGGAATTATGACGAACCTTCCGTCTATTTTAATTGCAAATTTTATTGCGACACGATTTATGGCCGCTCCCCGAGCAATACTAAACAGCTCTTTTGTTTATTGCTGTACAATGAATCATTTTGTGGATGGAAGGTGGTATTTTTGGACGTTACTCCAATCTAAACCGACAATTTTCCAGTATCTTCAAGGATATTAATTATTAAATAATTCGCTTATTTGTAATAGCATGCATATTTATTTTATTCTACAAACCAGACTGAATCTTATAATAATATTTTTAAAAGCATCTTAATCAATATTTTTTAAAGCATCTTAAGCATCCGAAGAAAAAAACGTATATTTAAATAAAATGGCAACTTAAAAAAATATATTATAATTTAATTATTAATTATATATACTACCTCAATAGCTATAACTTTCTTCTATCTGTCTAGTATTTTTAATATGTCATTTGCATAAAAATCTTTTGATTTAGATGAAAAGTAGATATCAAGACCAATTTTCATTTCTTTGACATTCTTAAATTTTTAATCAGATAAAAAGTACTGCATTGTATTTAAATAAACAGTAATTCGATGAAGCAAGATTATTTTAATATGATGGATGAACAATTGCATTCCATTCGTATTCCAATAATTATCCTGAGCCATTTTACCGGAATGATATCTCTAGAATATTTTTTTATTTATTTATTCAATAGAAAGATATCAAAGGGCCATTCACCCTTATAAAGAATCGATAAAGATTCGAAAGATGCAAGGGAAATAAGTCTCTCGCACTAATATTTCCCTAGTGTCAAACCACGACACTGGTTAATTGTTTTATAATTATTTATTCATCGCCTATCCGATTACTAACTTAGCTCAGTCGCGCTTAACTTACATTATCGAAATATTATAATATGCATGTTACTTACATGTCATAATATATATTTTCTATATAGAATATTCTAGGCCTTTTTCCACGAATTGCTTCTTTTGATCGTTCTAGCTTAACACAGCAGAACTTTGACGGTGTTTTCTGACCATATTTAGGAATCGAATAATGAATAATTTATTTACAGTCCCGCCATATAGACGAAATAACTATTCTGACTGTTTCAGTTACGGCGTTGCCAGTGATACCTGCCCTTTAGAAAGCCACTGTTTTTCGACATAGGTTCAAATACTTTACCCACTTCTCATCCCCTGTCACAAGATGTCGAAGAAATATTTAATTTTCCTCTAATTTTATTAATTCTTGATACTTTCGAACCCGTACAGATTTTCTTTCATCACTTAAATGCAGTATTCACACGCCCTCTTTATGAATCTTGCACTTTTGACCAGGGGTGTCCAATTGAAATCTAAAGGGCCACACATTTATGATAATATGTCGTTTTTATATTAAAAAATAAACAAACAACTTATAACCGTAAAATATTATAATTGTATATTTTTTTATTATAGATTGATACTTTGAATGTCGCGTATTGAAGTAGATTGCTCGAGTTTTCATCAGTCAATCTGTTTCGACAGTTCGATTTTAGATACCACATCTTTTAGAAAAATGTGGTTCCAAATGCAGTTATAATACACATAAGCATTTCTCTTATTTTTGGAAATTTGTCTTCTATGATATATTTCTAATAAAATTCACATATTTCATTACCTTCGAATATGGCTTCCATCTCAATTCTTGATCAAAAATTTAAAAGATCTGCTTATTAATTTAAAAGCGCAGATTCGATCTTCAATAATAGTTTATAATTAATGACATTCTTTATTAGTCGTTGTTTTTCATTAAGCTTAATTTTGTTACAAAATATTTTATATTCTGAAGACTTTGTAGGTTCTGGTTGATTATTTAATGGTATTATTAATATTATATATGTTAAAAAAATAAATCTAGATGCAAGTGTTCGTCCTAAAATTCAGTTCGTATATAAATTCCATTTTCATTAATAAAAAATATAATTTCCTCCCTTAATTTCCATACTATTAATAAGCAGTCACAACGATTAAGTCACCGACTTGGTATAAAAAATAGATCGGTGTATTCGGATTCGATTTCTTGAAAAACAGTCTTGAAACTTATGATACTTTAATGATTCATTTTTAATTTAAATAGCATTGAACATTTGTCAACTCTTTGAACTTTTTCTGAGAAAACTTCAAAAGGGCAACACAAAATTGGGCCACAATTGGCTACCATTTGGACATGTCTGCTATTTTTCAAATAGATTTGGTCTATTTTCTTTAACATTAACCCGTAACACCTCATTTTCCACGTCTCATTTTGAGGTTTAATTTTCTAGTCAAAATTTTCATTTATAATTTGTATTTTTTTTTAATTGTACAAAGACTCGTACCAACTAATATCAAATGAAACATGTATAAACATATCAACAACTTGAACATCTGACCTTTGGCGATGGATGCCAAAAAACCTAATTTTCATCGGGTATCCCTAACGTAATGCCATAGTTTTAGAATCTTGAATATTAATTTACGGAATCCATTTCTTCAATCGTTTTATTTAAAATATTCAATCTCAAATATTATTTAGAGGCAATAGCTACTTACTATATAATTCTGTTCGTCACTATGCAATACTTACATAGACAAATACATTATTCTAAAGTCTTAAGATGATTTTATAAAACTGCTAAACATATATAGAAATGTTTTTATTTTTTATTATAAATTAAATCTGAGATATTTTAGGAACACTATAACTCCATGCTATCTGAAAATATTGATTGAATTTTTCGCGGTCCAACGATGCATCGCTTATCAATCGACTGTCCAATATATCGTCGAGTATTCGAAGCACAAAAGCTCCATCCGAACACAATCAAAGCTCTCTCCATACATACAGAGCGTTTGTAAAAAAATAATAATTCGTCGATAAATATGAAAATGACTAATAGCGGAAATAAATTCTAATCAACGCCCGCGGAAAAGTCAAAAGAGATGGACTGAATTTAAAAATCGACGGCAAATATTTGACGAAGGGCAGAAAAAGGTTCAAACAAACACAAAGACGATTAATTCAAAAGTCGATTGAGAGAAAAATTTCACTCATTAACGCCGATTCCATTTTCATTCTCGTCAAAAGCTTTGATTTTTAATGATTTTTTTCTACCCCGCATTTCTTAATGGAAATTTTCGAAAATCGCTATGACGTCATAACATATATATATATTTTTTAATTAATTATAATAATAATAGTCGCTCAAAGTATATAGGTCACATTGTCATATCAATCGAAATTACTTATTATATTTTAAACTAAAATACGACATTTCGTCTAGACATTATTTATTATTCACTTCAAAGAAAATTAACGTGAAATGCGAATACGTGAATTTAATATTTTATTCATCGTCAAATCAAAAAAAAAAAATCGGCAAAATTACACGTGCTCGACGTCTGCACAAACGAATTTATAGATCATAGTAGGCCACAACGAATATTTAACGAAAAAATTAGTCTGAGTAAAAAAAAATGATAAATAAATCAAATTTACATTGTTGATATGCGATAATGCGAATTTATGGCTGTGGGCTTTTTGATATGGGCTCGAAATGGGCTCCGGTGTGATATATGAGAAAAATGAGAAAATTACGATGCTTTTGGGCGTATTTTAACGGACACGTATGTAAATGAACGAAAATTTAGACCAATTCAAATACAAGCCCGAATACTAATTTATCATCCGACTGATAGCGATAAATAATTCTGTGCGTACAGCGTGATTCGGCTCGCAGATTTGATTAATTTTGCGTTTTAGCATAATTTTAAATGATTAAAAAAAATAATCCTCTTACATAAATTCCGTTAATTATATGAATATATCGTGTTTGCAAAAAAAATCTATATTATACACAGCCTATATTATTATTATTATATGTAAAATGCAATTAGAGCTAGTTAACGAGATTTAGTATATTAGAGCTGAAGTTTTCTTTGTCTGACGTACTATAAGCGCTCTTCATTGAAAAGCATTGTTTTATGATCGACATTTCTCAAGTTTTGCATGAAGGGCTTCATCCACATTTAGTAAATTTTAACAATGTATTTATTATCAGCTATTATTAAGTCCTCGTTTGATAAGGATGCATCATATCGAATTACAAATTATTGTGTTTTAGAAATAGTTACTTAAAAATATTTTCAGATGGATATAAAGCGACTTATTGTCAATTTTTTAGCATTTTTTATAACTAATTTGTTATCTTCCTAAAATATGCCGTTTTATACAATTAAAAATAACTTAAACAGGCGAACAAAATTTTGGAAATACAATTTTAATGTTATTATTAGGAAAAATGTGTTTATTTATTCAATTATTTTTTTATTGCTATTAAAACTAGGTGGTTTTTCATCATTTTATGAGTATTATGATTAAATAATATTCTCATTGTTTAACATTCTTAACATTTTTTATTATGTCCATTTGACTAAGGCATATATAGCCGTGCTGAAGGACCTATTAGGGACCCCAAGTTTTTCTCGAATAACTATATTATTATTTTAATCCTATATGTTACAAACTTTTTACATTTGTCTAAAAAAGTCTGTGTTTCTTATCCTGAATTCAGGGTTAAAAACGGGGTATTAAAATAAAACGGAATTTAACGTAAATAGTGAGAAAACGTGAAATCCGGACAAGTAAAAAAATATTCACAATCACGTAAAAATAGTATTCAGTCTGCGGTGAGACGTCGCCGAGTGCTCATGTCATTTGCGCGTTGATTTGATTTTAAAAAAATCCATAACATCCACCAAAATATGGTGTATATCATGAATAACTAATTTTATTCTTATAATAATCCATTTTTTTTTAAATATCAAGATATTAATGAAGAATTCATACAAAATGTAAGGAAATATTCAGATTTGGAACGACTCGAACCAAAACCTAGTAAATCTCATTCATAAATTGAATACACAAATAATGAATTATATGTATATGTTCATCCCTCTCACTAATACTGTTAGTGAGAGGGTTGAATTTAATGCTCCTATGACAATATTTGGATTTAAATTAGTGAGATTATACTCATAAATCTGCACGACCAATGATTTTAAACCGATTTATTTATTTTCGTAAGAAAATTGGCAACCGCACTAAAATCACTTTCGACGAGGTATGAAGATGGAAAAGCTATCAAAAACTTTCTTATGATAGCTCATAATGCAGGATAAGCAACAGGATTATGTTTCTGAAGCTAGAACTGCTGATAAACCGTTCTAAACACCTTAAGTTCTTCGTTTGTGCTTAATCTAGCCTAAATGAGCTCTGATCACGTGGACCTCCATTTACATCTCGAGGATCTCTTCTCCTTGACATAGATAGACCCCTAGCAAGTCGAAATCGACCCCCGGGGATCTATAAAAACTACTTTGGGAATCATTGATTAGCCAATACAACTTAATTGTTTTAAATAAAATGTTTAACGTCATTACTTTATACACGTACTATTGGTTTTTTGTTTTATCGTGGATGCTAAAATATGGACAACAAGTCCTATTCCATCTAATCTGTTCTTTGCCGGATCAATGGTTAGATTCATAATGTAATTATTCATTTCTCCATAATATTTATTTGATTTATTTACCAAAAGATATTACACAATTTAAAACAAAACAAAAAATATTATTATTTAATTATACAATATTTTTGTATTATTTATGTATGTCTTATATACAAAATATAAGAGATAGATAGACATGGGACCAATGAATTAATTTTTCGGTCACTTGATTTCTCAACATTCCACTTGAACATTATATATTTTTGACAGTCAAGTGCAGAAAATAATTGACATGATTAAGCCCGGCATCTCAATAATCAAGAAAATAAAGAATAATTGGGTATTTTGACGTATTCACCATGAGCCTGCAATAATTTGGTTGAAGCCAAATCCAGCGAATTTGTATGGCGAAACTTGAACCCTAATCAGCGCCGTGTCGTCGAGTGAGCTCTTCTAATGACACGAGTGTCAACAACACTAATACGTATCAATCACATGTTGACTATGCCAACGTATGATTCGGTGGGTATTGATTATATATATTTTTTTGTGCACATTTGTGCATTGGCCCCATATGCAAATTCGTCGTTGCCAATATTGGCGTCGGCGTCGTTTTAACTAGCGTCGACATGTAAGCCAAACATTCAGGCGCAACCATTAATTTGGATCCAATTTGAATATTGGGATAGTCGGCCTAATGATCGGCGGGTCCTTTGTTTTGGAATCTGGTTAGGAATACAATGTGCAATTGAATACGCCAGTAACGACATTTTGAATAACCCAAAAAATATAAATGCTCAATAATAATTTTATTGTTAATAACTAAAATTCTGAGAGAGGTTTTGGATTTTCAGATTTTTTAAAAAGCCCATTTTTGACAAAATTATAATTACATCAATTTGTTAGTTATTTGATTCATAACTATTAGTTTTCAAAATAATTCCACATTATCGGAGTATTATAAGTAAGTAATTTCTAAGAAAATATTATAATATATTAGTAATTAAGGCAATGCAATGAAGAGCTGAATCTAAATGGGTAAAAACAAGATAAATCTACATATTTTTCATAACTACAATTATTTATTATATTTAAATACAACTGCATAATTGTATTACATAATTTACTAATCTTCTTCCATGCAATTAAGAAAATATGAAAGATTATATTATTTATTTAGTTATTGTAATTGTACATGGTGTATTCTGTACACATATTGCACAAAAAAACAGTTAATGGTAGTAACATATTTGGGGGTGCTGCAGAAAATTAAAAACTAAAAAGTATATTTCAAAAGTGACTTGGATGGGGGACTGCTCCGAGTCGCAGCGTAACACAGCGTAACACAGCGCTTAGCGATGAGAAACCCCCCTCACCCCGCTGCAGCCCCGCATCCGTCCAATACACGACACTAGTAGCGGTGACGAGTAAACAACGCTCATGCTCTACATCATTTTCATATACATAATATATAATCAATAGACACATATATAAATATAAATATATATTTTTCCTCAATTTGCATGGGGTACTGCAGCTCCGCAATATACATAGACAAGTTACCCTTGGTTATTTGTCTTTAAGCCCTTTTCTTTCCTTCGTAAATGATAGTATAGCAAGAAATAACATCATTCACTGCTTTTGAAAGTTTCGAAGAACGTTCATTTCGATTGAATGACTGTTAATTAAACTCAAGAAATCCTCTTCAATTAGATTTAAATTTAGATCTTTAATCATTTCGACATAATTCATAATTCATAACATAATTCTAATAACAACGTCAACTTCTTTAGTTTGTGTACTATTATCCTCAATCAATTTTAAGAAAAGCTTATTCCATTCGTTACTCGTGATATATATTTAAATATTAATCCGGACATTACCAATATTTTAAAAAGCTTTATAAATGTTTGTTACCTTAAACCACTGTATTTAGTACTCCGAATTTACGTTTTCCCGCTAATTACGCTTTTTTTACCAGTTGCTTAAAAAACTAGAGGTACTAGATACAGTGTAACCCGTTTTTAAATGACAAAAAAGGAATTATTGGGAAAGTGTAAATTCGGGGATAGAATCGGTGGTACTACATAATTACAGTTAAACCCGTTTCTTGTTTTCAAAACTGATAAAAATAAACGTATATGTATTGAAAAATATTTAATTGTTTAACATAATTTTTTAAAGGGTTGATTTGATTTGCAAAAGGGTTAATTTAAAACCAAAAGGATAATTTAAAATGCAAAAAGGTTAATTTGAAATGCAAAAGGGTTCATTTAAAGTGAAAAACCTGTATAACGGTGCTGTTTTTAGTCCCAATTTCTATTTTTGCCAGAATAAAAAAAATGACTAACACATTAAAATCCTTATTACCTTTTTGATAAATAGTAATAGAGTAAGTATTTAATCTGGCTATTGTTGTCAAGATACTTCAAGGAGAAGCGTATCAACAAAACAACAAATAAATTGTAACAACAATGATTATGAGTTGAATTTAAAAATTGCTCATATTTTATTTATATAAATTTAAAATAAATTCACTAGTACTCTCTATATACGTCTTCTCGTGATTTGAACGTAATAAAAAACTTTCACAATCTCATCACGAATGCTAATTATGTTAATATTCTCGACATATTTTTTTATCGTCGAGAAATTTTCTTAGCGGAAGCGCGAAGAAGAAAAAAATTTAAAAAGTTTTCCGGAACATGCTCGTTAGGCTACTCTTTCGACTATTGAAAATTTTTACATACGACCTGTTTTTCAGCGGTAAATGAGGTTTCCCATAAATTATTCATGAAGAACTTTTCAGCTGGCACGTTTCATTTTGTTACTCTCAGCGCAGACGGTAGACGCATCCAGCGACGTGGACCAGATACCGACGACGATAAATAACATGATTAATATTTGTTAATTTATTTTATTTGTTTAAGAATCCTTGAGCGTAAAATTTGATATTTCGCGCTACCTTTTTTGTGCCTTTTCGCACACATTCAATTATCCTAAGTAAAGTTATAACAGCCTCCGGATAAATTAGATATGACGAGATATCCTTATTAAGTAATTAAATTATCCGAGTCCATCGTCGGCGCTGGGAGTGCCAGCCAGCTCAGACTCACTTAGCTAATTATATCAACTATTAATTTGCTAATTATTTTGCATTAAATTCCGTCACACTTGTACCGTTGCCTTTTTGGGGAACGTCTTATTTTTATTGCTCAGGGCTTGGCCCACTCGATATATCAAATTAACTGACGCCCTAATGATGATAATAATTCACAGTTATTTTTTATTAATATTAATATTCGAATTCTTCATGATTTATTATAATAATTTAGCTCATTGAAAATTAGATTAACACCTATAGAATGATAGCTAAGATGCATACTTATTATCGATTAAATATAACATCGAATTATTAAGATATTATACAAGAATATCAAATTATCATTTGCTTCATTGAAGTTGGAAAAACAAGTTATTATTAATTTCTAATCCAGCTGATTCTGATAATTACAGTGTTGTATTAATAATTACGATGGATCGGGGTTCTGATGTATTACAGTAGATTGGTTAGAAAATATTAAGGCGATACAAAATATGTATATACAATCCTATAGCGCCGAGATAGGGATTACGCTATAAGAACTCGCCTTATAGAAGACTAAGCAACCATACAAAATTTAGGGTTAAGTTTTTTTAATTGTATTTTGTAAATTTAACGAATTCAAAACAGTAATCATTTTTTAATTCACATATTGTAAATGACCTTGTTCTATTTTTAGTTTATATTTTGTTGTCAACCACAGGGCGTTGACCTTTATCTCGCACGGCAATATATTACATAATTACGAAATATGTAATTGGACATTAACAATTTAGCGTTTTGTAGAAAATGCAGATCTAGGTGGAAGCACTATAGGAGGGTTTACTGTATATTAAAACAATAATTGTCAAGAACATTAAATACTACTTGGCATCTCTCATGTGGTTTTAGTATTGGTTTTAAAAAAAAAACTAATTTCAATAACGTTTAACTCGAGGCTTTGAACTGCAACTCCGTTATTTTTGCTCCAGTTATTATAAAAAATAATAAAATATTACAAACTATTGTATGTACTAAATATTTATTTAATCCAAATATTTTTTTTTTAAAAAGACGTTATTTTTTCTGGAACAAAAACCGAAATCTGACGCATCCGTCCGTCAGCTCGAAAACAACCGCGTCGTCCGAATGGGGTCTATGTAAAATAGACCCCAAGCATTTAAAGTCAAGATATTTATGACCTATTCATCAACATCTTGAGTTTTTTTGAATGGATTATTCTAGGAATAAAAATAGTTATTCATGATATGCTTCATAATACGGTCGATATTTTGGATTTTTTTAACTAATCAATATGACGCGTAAATGACAACGCTTTCGGCAATGTCTCACCGCAGACTGAGCTTCCGCAGCACGTGTCATTCGCACGTTTCAGTTGCACTCAGCAAATCGTACTGAATGCGAGCGAGATAAAACATCGTGCGCGTGGGAACAGCAGCAAATATTATTGTTTTTTTTTTCGTAATTGCAGACAATAATGGACAATTATTAATTATAATATGTATTTATTAGACTTTTAAAGACAAATACAAAAAGTTCGTGACATAAATCATTTATATTAAAATTGTTATTCGAGAAAAAACAAAAAAATAGGTTACCCAATATACTCCATCAGCACGGCTAGGTTAATAAGTGCGTTAAACAGCATCATATGCTATCTAATTTTAAGATTTATCCTGATTAAGATGAATCCCTTAAACTTCTACTGATAAATTTAAATCGTAAAATCACCATTGATATCTACGCACAGTAACATAAATAAAATATATATAAATATTGGCTTTAGTAACTCGGTTGTCGATAAAGCTTTGATAAAAGAAAAACAACGTACAACGTCTGATGTGATCTTCGTCAGGATTACAGACAAGACATAGCATCTTGTGTAATCAAATAATATTCATTGTAAATAGATTATAATAACAAGGACATAATTACAATTTATTTATTTCATGTCTCCTATATTTGTGGGATTGTTTGGCTAAATTTTTGTTTAAATACGATCTATGATACATATAATAATAGAAATACATATAAATGTTTTATATATATATATATATATGCGGATAGTTTGGTGCGTTGGAATTAATTAATTTAATGCCATTTATCTTTCGTTGTATAAATAGTTCATATAAATTTCAATCCGACTGAAATAATATTAAAATTAACCAGTGTCTTGATTTGACACTGAAGAGAATATTAGTGCTAGAGACTTATTCCCTTTGCATTTTTAGATTCTTTATCGAATCTTTATATGGGTGTATGGCGCTTTGGAATATTTATGTTATGCCGTTTCCATCACTTTACCAACCTCATAATGTTGTTTTATTATTTCAGCTGAAATATCAGGAGTGGCCGGTGGATGTGTGACCAGAGACTCGAAGATTGGACCTCAGGGAGGAACAATACTACGAACAGTCACACTCAAAGTCAGATCTGAAGGTTTGACACGAACCGACACTGAAAGTGCATATTTCTGTGCAAATGGTATTTATTAAAATATATCGTATTAACATTATTTAAGTTGATTATTATTTTATTGCTATTTAATATTTTTAGAGCATACGTTGATATCAACCAATGATAAATATGGATATGAATGGATATCTGCACCGCGCAATAGAGAAGTCCTGGTATTCGAAGTCAGAGCCGGTAGTTCGATCAGAATCGCCCTGTCGGATGAAAGAGGACCCACCGATAATATGTATCATGTCAACATCGGAGATTCCGGAAATTCCTTGGTTTGGATCGGAAGGGGACAACACGGTGAGTGTATCTGTGTAATTAATCCGTCCCCTGCCGCCATTTCAATGGCCGTTTCTTATTCAAAATGCGTTAATATTGAAAATATTACGAATGCCGCAAAAGTTTCGAGTAAACATTCTTCTTACAAATAAGGCTTTAGAATCTTGAAGAATATTTATTTTCCTTTCTTCGACTCACGCACCCCCGCCCTCGTCGCGGCATTTTTCAATGATTGCTTTGCCAGAGTGGAAAATGCGACCTGAAATAAAAAAAGGGACCGGTCTACTCTTATGAAAAAAGTTTTCTTTATTTTTCTTTCGGCTCATAACGATGAAACTTTTAATTCAATTCTTCGGCGAGGGGCTCAGACAGATCCGCTTATGATGTTTTCATTATCTCCATATTCTGGAGAAATGCGGGGACACCGAAATATGGTAAAACGGCCCAGGGAATCTTTTCAAGCCGAGACTACGGCGACGTAAGCTACTTTCGCCTTTTCCATAATAACGTGTTGTCGTCTGAAGAACGCAACTGTGATTTATGACGTCCATTCAGAAACATTTAATATAATTATTTATATATTTAATTATTAATTAATTATCTAAATGTTGTTACAAACATTTTCCGATTTCCACCCCTAATGTTATTCCCCTAGCAATTTCTTCTCAGATCCAAGAAATCCCCCCTAATTGTAGCATCGTAAATATACTTCAAACAATACCATATTCCATTGTAGGATATGGGGTTCATTTGTCTGCTGGAGAAATCAATGATGCATTATCCGCCGGTGGTTTTCGAACATTTTGGGTCTCTTGGGCGCGCGGTACATTGACCGCAGGAAGAGGTGCTCAACCCCCAACTGGTTCTCTAGCTGTTTGGAAAATAGACTCTACACATCACGTTCGTCATGTCGGTTTCTCATCTCCCTGGGGACACCAAGCAGATTTCAGGTAAATACAATACATCTCATATCTTTATTTCAGAGAGTATGGATTATATATATATATTTTACTTTTTTTATTTTTAGGGTTTGGAATTTTAATGACGAAGCTGGATTCTCTCAAGTCGTACAATTGTCTTTGCCGAGATGGGCAGTTCCTGGCACTGCAGCCGGAGAGCTGTTAGTTGCCGGAGGATTGGCTATACCAGAGAATCAGATCGATTATAAATTGGGATATCAGAATGATGATGACACCAAAATGTCGCCGACTTCAAGTCTGGCCACGGCGACTTCCGTCTTCAGCACATTGTTTGTGTTGCATCATGCAAATTTAACGCAGCATGAAGCCATTATCAAAAAGTTACCGCAACAAGTGAGTATTTTGTAATATTTAATTTTAAAAATATACATAAATAATTATTAGAGGGGATTAAAGCCAACATTCTGACTATTATGTTGCTGTTAGTTATTTTTTACGTGGCTCACTTTGATTTAAATAAATTTAATATCAACAAACCATTGATACGGATATGGCTGAAAAACAAAGCTTTATGAACTTAAAAAAATATATCCGTCATTTTTTTAAAATGTTTTGTCTAAAATTACAGCAATTTAATATTTTTCTATAGCATATATCCAAGGATATAGTTATAGTATATATCCATGCTAAATATGTAAAAAATATTATTAGGCAATCATTTATCTGAGTTTACATTACATAACCTAAAAACTAAATGCATTGTATTAAATGTCATATAGTTCATTTTTTTGTTCTGTGACTGTCATGTTGTATTGAACATGCTCATAAATCCATGTTTTACTGAGAACGAATATATTTATTTATCATATAAATATTTTAAAATATATACATATAATTTAGAATAATTATTAGGCGCTGACTATGTATTAATATATTTAACCCTTATAGTGTCAAGTATTTTTTTTCAACGGTTGCTGTCATTCCGCATGAAAGATAATTCGTTCAGCGATCATCCGACGATGCAGAGTCATCTATCCACCGTTCAAGTCTTGGAAGTGTTATACAAAGTTCAATCCTATTTCGGAGTCGATCCTGAACTTTTAGAATCTATGAAGAGATGGATACAAAATAGACAAGAAGATGACGGTAGTTTCACTCCGCTTCCAGCTGACATTAAAATATCTATGCTCACAACTGATGCCGATATGGACAACAATGCTAAAAAATCACCGTTGAATATTTATGAAGAGCTCGATTACGGCATTGTCGAAAAATGGAAGAACTTATCGCGAGCAGCATTAGAATTGGAACGTAAAATTGAAGTAACAGCTGAAACTCTGGCAACGCTTATCGAGATCGGAATGGAAAATGAGGTATATAACAATAAAAATATAATATTTAATCAATTCAATCCACGTAATTATAATTTTAATTTTATAGGAGGATTTAAAAACAGTTACGAAAGCCAAATTGTTCTTAGAACAGCATATACATAATGTAACGTCTTCTCATCCGTTAGCATCGATGATTTACGCTTTAGCGTTAACTCAGTAAGCTATATTTTAAATAATATTTATTATTAATTAAGCAATAATACAATTTAAACGTAAAAATAGGAGCGTCTTACTACCTGATGCATTGAAAATATTGAAAAATGCTTCGACGACAGAGGAAGGTGACTTCGGATGGCCTCATCCATTACCGAGACGTGACGCTGATTGGCTTTATGAAGAAGATTCTACTCGACGTTTAAATCCACCAGTTCTAAGTAAATCAAATTGAATCAATTGTTAATATTATTATTATTGAAATATATTTGTGTTAATATTACAGCGAGTCTAGAAGATTTTAAAGCATCGCTCTGCGTACTTTCTGTATATACCGTACTCGGAGATTTACAAAGTGCGGAACCAGTCGCACGTTATTTATTCTATAGATCTCATCTTCTAGATAAACATACTGAATTGCTGTATCAAGCCGTTAAATCGTTTTCGGCATTTTCAACTCTAGCGTACGATAGGTAAAATATTTTTTTTATAAAATTAGTTACGTTTGAAGCATATTAAACATTTTTGGTTCATATATAGGCATAGATCGTTGACGGTATCACTGGCTACGGCTGGAATGGAATTGACTGATACCGTAGAATTAAAAGCCGATTATCCGGCACGATATTTACATCTACCATCGCTTCCGACTAAAGTATTTGTTTACGCGACCGGAGCTGGATGTGCCACAGTACAAGTATGTCATTTATATGTGATGAATTTATTATTGTGTTTATGAAATATATTATTTTATGATTTTTTTAGGGACGTATAACATATTCTGCGTATACACCGTCATCGGAAAATGCTTTGCTTACATTATGGTCAGCGGTAATTGAAGAAATTAGACCGGAACGAAGTTCTCTCGAAGAACTGCAAGGAAAACTACCGGCGCTTAATATCAAAACATGTTTCCGGTAAACAAACATCTACTATTTTAACTTATTTCATCTCATTTTGTACACAGTCTACTAAAAAGAACAATTACTATATTTTTACACAATTTTTTTGTTCCAACATGATTCCCAGGATCAAAATATTTATAAAAGTATTTTTAATTTCGTGCGTTGTTACGTCCTGGTGTACATTGGCGTAAAAGGATATAATTTTACATCACAATAGTCAATGACCAATGGATAAAGAAGTAAACTACCAGCTGCTTTAATTTGCTAAGAGTATGGGACAGGATTTTCTTACATATTATCCTAACTTAGAACGAGCTTAAAAATTCCAACCGGACCTGTAGATTTGTATTGCTGGATATTAAGAAATATATAAATAACTAAATACAATTTTAATTATAATAATTCGGCTTTAAATTGTGTCTCGGAAGACTCTTTTAAAAACATATACAGCAGCTAAGACCCTCTCAGCTAAGACACTCTTTCGGAAATTATTTTCATATTACCGGGATTTTAAAGATTTATTATTAGTATTAATGAAAACATTCATCACTATAAAAAAATTAAATTAGTATTTATTTATAAACGTCGATGATACATCAAAATACAATATGTTCCAACGATTGACATTTGTTATTAACCTTTTGCTCCGGGTGTAAAGAAACGAGCGGCAGTGCCCGATGGGTGCACCTCAGGTCCCCCAAGCTTTCTAGAGCATGCATTGACGACCTACCGCCTGTAATGATCTCGGACTTGTGTATACGAGGAATAATTCCTTAAAGATGTAATTTTTATATTAAAAGAGCTATTCAGATAAAATAAAAAATGGACCTTCGGGCCTTATTTTTCTTGATTAAAATACATATGTATGATTAATAATTATATAATTTAATTATTGGATTTTCAGATTAGCACATACGTCATCGAATTAGCCTGGATAACGGCCTGGTTGCTCATAGCACCGATTATTATTGCTTATTATTATTTATTATTATTATTTTCTTTATTGTTATTATTATTTTCTTTATTATTATTACTATTTTCTTTATTAATATTATTTATTATTATTATTTTCTTTATTGTTAGGGGAACTAATCTTCAATTTTTCTACCACATTAAATTTATTTTATTTTAATCTTCATTGCTAGAAGAGTTGACTGTATATAATTATCTATTCTTATTTTAAACATTTGGATTTACAGATGGAAAGGCCAAGAACGTTCAGGACCTTTACGTTTAGAAGTATCATTGTTTTCCGGATATGAAATCGTATCAGTAAATCCAGTCGTAATGGACGAAGGAACGTTTGCTGAATTACAACACGGATCTAAAGACAATTTAGTTTGGTTTTCGTTTGCAAACGTAAGTTATTATGAATTACTAGTGCAATATTGCGATGTATTTTTATTCATTGTGGTATTTTACGTTTTCAGATAAGCTCGACTTGTCCCGTTTGCGTCACTTATCAAGCGAGATCTTCGTTCATACTGAGCTCATTGAGACCGGCATTCGCTACTGTGTATCCCGCATCACGTCCAGATTTAGCAGCCGAATTATTCTTTCATACTAAGCAAGGAAGTCCGTTGCTCAAAGGAATAATTGAAGATGACTTGATCACGTGGTTCGGTAAGACCGATAGCGGATTTCCTAACGTCGGACAAAATTTACCTAATATTTGCGAATGCGGAAAAATATGCAGAAACGGATCGATTAATAATACAAAAGAGGATATTATAAATGCCGCAGTGACCACTGTTTCATCTGTCGATATCAAAGATGGGCAAAAAATTGATAGTGTCGTCAACGATACAGAAAAAATTAAAAATATTGCAATTAACGTAAACGATACATCAAAAAATATAAATAATGATATACCTATAATAATTCCATCTGTGATTATTGTAAACAAAATCGAAGATGCAATTAAGTCGACAGTTTCGCCAAATCATTCAAACGAAGAAGATGAAATTGTCGTGCAGCGGAACATTTCACCGGTACCAAAATTAAACACTGCGAAAATTCTTTACGACTTGGCTAGAAAACAACCTTATTCAAAAAAACCATATTTAACTAGGAAGAAAGGTACATTGAAGCATACCTATGGCGAAAATCACGAGATGCTAAGAAAAAATGTAAAAATCGTCCATAATAATGTGTCAAATATTACACATGTCGTAAATAATATTAAAAATATAACCGATAACGATTATACTACGATCATACCTAATTCCACGATACTAAATAATCGTTCGTATTTACAAACGACTAATATTGTATCTCCCGTCAGTACAATGCTCACGACGGAGCCGTACGTTAATACTAAGACTCCAATAAATAGCGAAGGACTAGATACAAATAAAACAACCGTTAAAAGTTACACGCATATTGATCACGTCACCGAGAGGACTAATATTTTAAAAGATTCAACTACAACGGAAGCTCAAAATAAATTTACAACGCAAAGTATGATAAGTACGAGCACTCCAAGTAATAATATAAAAAAGAAAATATCAAAAATTTTAATATCTAAAATAAAACCTACTAAGGATACAATGAAACATTACATTTCTCAAATTCCTAAATCGATAAATCATGAAAAGCAACATCCACCGTCGCCGCCAATATCCGAGACGACACTCGAAATGATATCTAAATCGCCACCGATTAATATTCTCCCGAAAAAGGATCAATTCGTCGTTGTAAATAAAAATGAATTGTGGAGTATGTTGAAAGAAGTCGTAAAAATTGAAATGGATAAAAATCAAGAGAAAAGTCAAGCCGAATCGCGAAAGAAAGACAGTAACGATATAAAAAATTCTAGCAGGCAAATATAAAGTGATATTTAAGTTATATATATATATTGAAAGGTCACACGTTAGATCTCATCTTATGATAAATATATATTTATACAAGAAATAATGACTTTAAATTATTAGTCGTAAATTAAAACGTTTAAATAATGTGAATAATGTGAATAGAATTTTGTACAAATTAAACGATAATTAAAAAAATAATATATATTTAAAAAACTAGTCATACATTAAAAACAATCAATTATTATGAATGTTAAATAAAGTTATATGCGTAATTGATTAAAATTATTTGCCAAATAGTGATTATATATTTTTGCACGGTATGGCAAGCCATTTCCTAAAAGAAAAAATAAAAAAACTATTGTAAATATTATTGTAAAATTAATTTAACTTATATCTCAAATATGGAATAGATTATCTATAAAATATTCGTATAATATATAATACATAGCATATTTAGCTTATATATTCTAATATTTATATTTTATTATATAACTATCATTGCTGGAAAATATTTATCGTTTTATTATTAAATAGTATTTCGCTAGTAGATACAATATCATTATTTTGAATTCTGAAGATCTTTATTGGTACAGTCAAACCTCCTATAGCGCTCTCTGCTTTAGATCGACGTGTGAGGCAGTCCCTCCTATAGTTCTTAGATCAAATAACCTATTTCTTTAGTATGTATCATTTAATAATGAATGAAAAAATGTTTGATGTGTTAACTTTGTTCAATTCACCAAATACTATTAAAAAAAAATTCAACCCCAAATTTTGCATTGGTGCCTAGTCTTCTATAAGACGGGTAGGGCGCTATAGGAGTGTTGATTGTTATGATTTAAAACCAATCGTCATAATGTAATAGATGAAGTCCTATATAGTTTCTGTTTTATTTCGTGATTATTATTTTTTTTATTCAACTAATAATCATTTTAGTAACCGATATGTACAACATTATTCTCTATTACTTGCTCTCATTCATTTGGTAATTTATTTATTCCATCTATAAAAATTAGAGTCAGTTTTGAAGAGGGAGGACCCAAAATTGTTTTCTTTTACTTAATTCTCTTCATTCATTCATCATAGTGGTCCTATTGTAAAGTTCTGGCCTCGTCCAACACCCTTCTCCATTTATCTGGTCTGCCGCCACGTCGCTCCATCTTCCGGTTAGTTTTAATGATGCAGTGTCCCTCTGTACCCAGTCCAACTACCTAAGCCTTTGTCTTCCTTTCCTCAAGGGACAGGAAGGCTTGCTAACCATAAGTCTATTCGGTGGCTGACTGCCCGCATCTTTAAACAGTGACCAGCCCACCAGAGTCTGGGCACTCTGACGACAGTTTCTTTGAGAGGAATCTCGACCGTATACTCTTTTGAAGTACAATATATAATATAATACTTCCAAATTGATTTCATTGTTATTTGTAATAAGTGAACCGAGATATGTCAATTCTTGGACGGCCTCGAAGCTGTACTCTTCGACTCTCAGGGGTTCAAGGATTCGTCCTTGACAAATTGAGTTTAATCTTATTTTTATTAAATAACATGTGCTTTATCGATCAATATTTTTTATTCAATATTAACTTTATTTAATAAATCCTACAATAATTGTTTTTATGTCTCAAAGTTGATGCTGTATCCAAACTCCCCGTTTATCGAATTTTTCTGGGTTCTATAGAATCTTAATTATGGTTCATCGTGTAACGATCGTTCATCATTCCGAGTCATATCTCATTAATGATAACTTATTGGCCAGTAACTGTTTTTATATGAAAACATGCAAGTAAAAATAATAAATTTATCTACAACGGATTCTAAGCTATTTATTTTAGTAAAAATTATAATTTTGTCTCATCTAGAGACTAATATAATCGATACAGTACAGCAGAAATTATTTACGACTCATCTGACTACTTATTTAATATTATATAATATACTAGTCGTAAAAAATTGTCTGATAAAGACTATTTTTATAATAATATGTATTATATGAATATATTTTAATAATTAAATGTATGCATGTACACGTACAATTGGACGTAACGGAGATTTTTAACATTTAATTAAATTATCAACCAATGTTACGTCCGAATTTTATGTATTTATTTATATGTGCTATAACGTAATTATTCTTAATGTGGCGATATAATATTTATAACGATGAATCTGTCTCTTCAATTCAATACTCGTGAATATGGCTGTGACTTATATTACATTTTCAGTCATGCGTCCATCACCATCGTAAGATCAATATATCATCGTAACCTTAAATAAATCATCGAGAGGATTGTCACAGTCGATATGTATTTCATGTACCATTCACTTAGTGATAAATAAAACTTCCTATTATTTTTATGGAGAGTGTTGCCTTTCTACGTCACACATGTTATATATTATGTCTATAGTTAGATACTTCCTATGTAGTCGTTTACGTAGTTGAATGTTAATTTTTAATAAATTGTGTAAAAGCTAATGCCCCAGAACTTCCATCCGATTTTCTAACACTAATTACTTTAATACTATTTCTACTTCTTCTATATTCAATGTCTTATATAGATCGTGTACTCGGTAGATTATAGATTAATCTTCAAGTCAATGTTTATTAATGTTATATGAACAAATATTGCCGTAGATATTTATTTTGTTTTACGTAGATAACTGAATTGAATGATTTTGTATAAATATTATCGCCTGATTTCGTAGATGTCCCTATATTTAAGTTATGTAGTAATATGTAATTACGTATATATTTATATATATATATATTCGTTACCAATGAGTGAGAATGTAATATATTAATTTATTATTCTTAGGATAGGATAAGTAATTTAAATCAACGAAAACTTTTTTATATTCCAATAGTCATCTATCGCTATTTTTTTTATTTTTTAGTATATTTTCAATGTATTGCCAAATAATATATCTTCCATTTTCCGTACGATTACAATTCTGTGTCAAATCTTAATGTTTTATTATTAATTTTCGGATGTAGATATTCAGAAGTACCGAATATATTGTATAACATTTACGTCGATGTGTGACTAATATTATTAATTGTTTACACAATTTTGTTTTACGCACAATTCATTTTGAATCCCGTAAGCTTTAACAAATCGTATTTTATAAATGTATTAATAAATATTAAATCCATATGTCCAATTTTTCGTACCGTTTACGGTGAAAAGTTTATCGTCAATTGATTTCTTTCGTATAATATAAATAAATATATATATATATATATGATAATATTAATGAATATTATTAGCGGATAAGTCTGTTATGAGAAGTTGTATGTTTTAAGCACAATATTATTCAAAATTAAACACAACCCGAAATAAAATAGCTTTTTTTTATTTACTCACCTTTCGTGTACATCTTATTTCAACAGCGATTTTATTAGAGAGACGATTATAAATAGTAATAAAAAAATAAATCATGCTTCTGGATTATGCAATAATACAATTTTAATGAAAAATTTTAAGATTTTATATCAACATTTGTCTAATATTTAATCTAATACATAAAAATATATTGTATTTAAAAATTGATTGAATTAATATTAATACATATGTAATTTTTGCTAATCTACGTGCATCTACGTTTTTTTTTATTATTTATTCAATGAATTAATCTTAAATTATAATAATTAATAAATTATTTAAATTATATCTACACATAATTATTAATTTTTATTATAAACGAAGATAATACAAAATAAATATAATTATTTCATCTCGTAATCACCGAGTGAAATGGACGCCAAATTAAAATTGCATCTGATAATAAACTATAACGTATAAGCTGACATTATATATATTATTTTTATATTAATTGTTATTTTCTTTCATCAAAAGCAGGCCAAACAATTCCATCTCTTCATCTTAGCGCCGTAATATACCACTTGTTGAGATAATTGTTTTTATCCTGAAACGATAGAATTATATTATAATACAACGATTTCGTTATATATATATATATATATATATATATATATATATATATATATATTAAATATAAATCATACCACTGCATATGGTTTGAATCTTTTTCCATAAATCAATCCTCTCTTGCCGAATCTGTAACAAACAAAAAACTATATTCATTCGGTAACGTGAGATAAATATCGTCGGAGCGATATAATCCGGATATTTTTGATCCGAGCACATAAATTCATAGGTGTAACTAAGTCACAATATTAATTCGGACGTTATCAATTACATTTTATCACCACAATGTAGTTTATAAGGTCCTCATGCTTTATTATTATCACACCAATCATGCAATATGACGTACGGGAGCGTCGTTAGACGTGCACGTTAAGTTGTGAGGTGCGTTGAATAGATGGACAGTCTTGACATTGATCACAATGCTTATTTCCTGACTGATGTACCTTGGCTTGAACTGCAGATGATACGATGAGTCCAACAAATGCAGGTCTTGCAGCCGAGACGCTCGCACGAGTCTCGTCTCCGGCAAGGGATAGTTGTGCGGTTGCTCCTCAACATTCTGAGGCGCAAGATTGTCACTCTGATCATTCTTATTCCACTTGCAGTCATCATTTCTTCTCAACCTGACAATAATGTAAATTATCACAACTCATTAAATCGACCGACGCATATTATTCAATATGCGACAGTGCATAATTCAATTTATTCATACATATATATGTGATTAATATATGCATGCTTTCCTCTCTCGTATGCATTCAATGAATAAAAAGTAGTACATTTCAAATTACAGCTTTATTATTTGAAACATAATTCAAATTATACACATTATTTTCTTATGATTAATCTTAAAATATCGCACAATGTGTTTCAATGGTTTCTTTTTCAACATTTGTTCTTTTCATCACAGAGGTCAGACTGTCGTCATTCGCCTTAACTTTTCAGAAGTTAACGTTCTTCACGTGTTTTTTTGTAAATATACACATACACACAAATTAATATTTATTTGTTCAAAGATGGATGAATGACATAATGGTGAACTCCAAGGCCCCACTCACCTACATAAAAGTTCGATCGCGGTTAAGATGCGGGGGTGGTGAGCAGGGGCGCGCCGTCCATATGGCTAGATTGTGCGGCGCACACAGGCGCCAAGACGGAGAAAATGGGAAAATATTACCTATTAATTTAATAAAATTTCTTAAAATCGAACAAATTTCCTAATTCTTTTCATAAAATATTTTTTTATTGTAGATTATATTTATTTACTTATCCAATTAAAGTCACAAATAATTCATAGATTTCACCGGTAAGTAAACCTATCCGCTTATTATCATAGCTCTTAGTATATCGTTATTACCTGCAAACCATTATATGTATACTGTAATATTAAATTTTAAAGAAAAAAAAGAAAAATAATAAGCAAATCGTTTCATTTTATTTTCGGGAAAAATGTTATACATTTGTAGCTGTTGTATAATTTTCTATGATCCAGTAACCTGATTATTGCGTTAATTAAATAACAAATATAAAACCAGTAAGAATTTTACGTCAATATTAATCATTGATATGTTTTTATGCAGAAAATTCTCGAATTGCGTGACTAATTGCTTCCGAATGTTTTCGTATAAGTCGAAAAGTCGCGTAAATCGAGGAATGCACTAAATTTAGCATTTTTAACAAAAAATATGTTTTAGTTTAAAAGGATAGATGAAAATAAAATAGATCTATTACGGACGAACTATTTCAAGTATCGGTCAAATGTTAATTGTCCTTTAGCCCTTTTCTTTTCTTCACAAATGAAAGTGTAGCATGCAATATCATTATTCACCACTTTTGTAAATTTCGCAGATCGTTCAGCATAATGGTCTTGAGCTTCGAGACCAGCTAATCGATCCCGGATTATATTTAAATATTCACTTATCTACACAGTTTCAAATTGCTTCGGAAAAAAATCTTCTTTTTGTCCTCAAGTTCCATTAATACACCGTTGCTCAATTCCGCAAGTAACGAATTCCTCTTCCTTTACATATAAATTTAGTTCTTTACTCATTTCAACAAAACCTTGAATAACTACGTCAACTTCTTCAGTTGGTATACTACTCTCCTCAACCAATCGGGGGATAAGCTTATTGCAACTTCACTTCAGGCATCAGCAATATTTTGAACAAATTTATAAATGTTGTACTCTTTCCAAAATAAGGTTAACGATTTTCCTTTCTGTCCATCAACATTATTCAAATATATGATGGACAGCAAAAATGTGTTACGACTTTATCGTTCTAATATGATACGTTAAATTGAATTGATAATAAGTTAAATTAAGTGATTATTGGTTTTTTTTTAAAGATAAACATTATCCAAAAATTATAATGTTGGCGAAGAGTTCATTAAAATCAATAAACAGATCTTTTTTGTTTCAGCGTAATAATAATATAGGAAAAACATTCACCAAGATTTAATCCATTGAAATTATAATAATATTCTACGGCATAGCATGTATTTTTATATGTCTCACTTTGTGCAAAATTTAACATAATTTTTATACAAAACACACGATGTGTGTTTTATTATTCGAACATATACGTACACGTGAAAGAATTCCAAATAATGGAATTCTTTGGAATACAAAAAAATCAGATTATCATTATAAAGCGCGTTTTATTGTTGTTGCTTCTAGTATGAAAAATGGTAGGTGCTGTTTATTATTAAAATCGACCCACGCGATCTACCCCTGTGCAGTTTAACAGATACGATTACCAGGATCTTGGCATACGGTGACTATCGTATTGAGGGAAATACGCACAATTGTAATAATTCTGATTAATACGATTGTATCCATAGTTTTATTCCGTATCGTTTGACAGTAATGCAGATAATCTCACAGATGTTTGACATTTATTTATCAATGGTATATCGTAGTTATCAATGAAATTAGTACTCGTTAATGTTATGGACAAAACAACGGCATTTTATGTCTAATATTTGTTGGTTTATCTGATAAACCGAACGCGTAAAATTGTATAATTAAAGCCCTAGAATTTCTCAAGATGCTGAACCACACGTCATGCTCTCATTTTATTACGTTTTAAATTATTAAAAAATATAGATGGTATATCTGAAACATGGGTAAATTCAATATATTGTACATTATCTAATTGCAATTATTGGGTCCATATTTTAATATAAATAACGCGGTTTTAATACTTATTCTATTTTTCAAAATTAGGATAAAAAAGAATATTTTGTATTTAAAATACCCCCAATAGTGCGTGTTCCGATAACGCGAATTTCAAAATAAATCGCGGAATTCACAGAAACCGAATTTGGGGAAAACCCACAAAGTCGCCACATCAGGTGCGTCGAAATGATCCCCGCCCAGACAATCACGTCCTGGTAGGGTAGTCTCTACAATAGATATCACGGTCCAACGCCCAAACGCTCTGACAAATGCCGCTGATAATGCCCGCCAGCGCCCGCCATCATGCCGCAGCCAGCAACCAAATATTTCGTTAATCTGTAAATTCATGGAATACTTTCGAGATGAGTTCTCGGAGTAGATTTAGTATCGCTTTACCCTAAATTTTGTATGTGCTTCATTATCCCGATAACGCGTTGTTCCAATAACGCGTTCCCAACTTTCGCGTTATCGGGGGTTTTACTGTACTGTCTTTTATTTTATACAACCCTTTATACAATCTATAACATCAAAAAATATTCCTCTGGTACTATTATTTTCGTCCAATGACTTTGATGAATGTGGAAAAAAGGATAATCAAATGAGGATATTTGATATTAGATATTTTTAGAGAGAATTCAATTCTCGTCGGCTGCTTTTCTGCTAGTTCCTCAATAATTACGAAGGGGTTTTGTTCCCCTGGGGTTTGCAGGACGTCTTCAAGGAGCTCTATAGATCTTCTATGAGGCTCGTCTTCTAAGTTGGAGTTCCCGGTTTAAATTTTTTAGAAACACCGTTGACACTAGATTACGCTATTATCTGATCCCCATATAATATATTGCATTCCTCTCACTCTCTGTTACACTGTTGCTTTTATTGAACTCACAAACCAAAAATGTGGAATATGAACTTTTTTCACTTCCATTATAGCTTTGAGAAAAAACATAAAAATTGAACTGCACTCTTCAAAGCTTGCACTGAGAACAAGAACATGGTAACAGTACTAGTTTATTTTGGAGCTATTTTATAATTCTTCCGACTTTTAGTTCAACTAATTGAAGAAATATATAGATTTAAAAAAACCCTGATGAAATTCCATGATGTGGAATTCCGAGACGTGGACTAATCCCACACCATTCTCCATTTTATCAGCATCCCGCTGTACACATTCCAACCACCTCAGCCGTGATGTTACTTTCCTCCGGGGACAGGAAGGCTTGTTAACCATAAGTCTATTCGGTGGCCGACTGTCCGCATCTTTGACACATGACCGGCCCACCAGAGTCTGGCCACTCTGACCGGTATATCTTTCTATAATCGGTACGGCTCCTCGTTGCTTCGGATACGCCATTCCTAGTCGTTGAATATGGCTCCAAATATTCGCCTCAGAATCCTCCACTCCAGGATATTCAGATGTGGCTCATCTTGCTTTGTCAAAAACCCATCATTCAGATCCGTATGTTAGGACGGACCCGAAAAGAGTCATGTAGAGCTTGGCTTTACTCTTCCTTGAAAGGAATCTCGATCGTAGATGCCGTTGAAGTCCAAAGTAGCACCGGTTTACCAGCAGGGCTCTTCTTCGTACTTCCAAATTGGTTTCATTATGTTATGCAATAAGTTAGTTGAGATATGTGAATTCCTAAACGTCCTAGAGTCGAAGCTGTACTCTTCAATTCTCAGGGGTTCGTGGATTCGTCCTTGACATATAGGCATGTATTGTCTTCGTCTCATTATTCCTCAGTCCCATTCCCATTGCCGCTTTCATTATTCGATGACATCATCGTCATCATAGGGGCAACAACCCTATTATAGAGCCCCGGCATCAATCAATACCTTCTCCATTGTGTCCAGACTGCCGCCACGTCGCTACATCTTCCGGTAAGTTTCAATGATGCAGTGTATCTCTGCACAAAGTCCAACCATCGCAGCCTTGGTCTTTCTATCCTTCGGGGAGAGGAGGTATTGTTAGCCATAAGCTTTTTCGGCGGCTGACTATTCCGCATCATTAACACGAGCCTGGACCACCGGAGTCTGGCCACACTGACGATAGTTGTGACCGGTATATCCTTGTATAGTTGGTACAGATCCACGTTGCTTCGGATTCGCCATTCCCCGTCGTCGAATATTCGCTGACACGTACGCTTAAGTGTCGTACGAGATCTAGCTACAATGTCGTCCACATATCCAAGAAGCTGCAACGATTTCTTAAGACTGATGCTAAATGTTTTCACCCCAGAGTCTTATATTACCTCTTTGAGTGTTATGTTAAGCAGCAAACTTGCTAGAGCGTCACCCTCCCTCAATTCGCGGTATGTCTCAAATTATTCAGGAACTCAAAATGAAATCGTGCACATCAGGCTCGGTCTGTATAATATCTATCCAGGGGCTCTAGAGTGCTTCAATTTTCATATAGTTGCGACAGCTTCGCAACGAGTCGGTGAGTTGTGTTCTTCTACTTCGTTCACGTTGGTCGGAGGTACTTGGCGTTAAGCAGTTGTCCGTTTTCGTATTCCATTACATATTTGTGAATAAATTATCATAAGTTTTTTTTTTTATTATCTTTTAATATATTTTAAATATCTTTTTTATATAGCATATCAGATCAAACCCTATAGATGCTTCTTATTTATTTTCCCAATGGATATCTCTTATAATAACTTAAAAATATAACAAGAGTAACTCATATATTCGATTAAAAGTAGACAGAGTGTAAAGTGTTATGTATGAAATTTTCACAGAAAACAAAGTTTGCTTATGTTTTATAAATACAATAGTTTAAATACCAATATTCTCAATACATTTTTGCAATTTCAGTGGTTGCTTGTTCAATCAAGTGGTGTAAAAGTATAATAAAAGAGAGTCAATGACAACTTGGAAGGCTTGTTTTACAGCATTGTCAGAATTAAATAATTTTACTATGAGAAAGTTATTCAAATTCCGCAAATAGTACTCAGTTGGTGGAAAATCTGGTGAGCATGGTGGGCGATGGAGAACTTCCTACTCCAATTACGACCGTTTTCTTAATCGATCAAACAAAACTTTTTCTTCTCCATGTTGAGATTTGAAATGATCCCAAAGACAGATTTGTATACTCACAGGATAATTGTATTAATTTAGGTCCTCAATCTAATTGGATCAAAAATTTTCAATCATCAAAATACTTCTGGTTTATGAAACGGAGGTGCCTGAATTGTTACATAAAATTATGTCATTTTACGCCAATGAACACTGAGATGCAACAACAATAAATTTAAATTATTTATTTTTTTGTTACTGGGAATCATGTTAGAACAAAATATTCATATAATAACATTGATATTTAAAGTGTATCGTGTTATTTCAAAGCCGTGTAAAAAATGTATAATAATTCATATAATTGAAAAAAATGTTTCTATTAATTAAAAGAATGTATTTCATCATCTAATTTTGTTAATTTCTTATCTAATCGAGTGCTTTGATTTATTGGAATATTCTTTGATTAAAACTGCCATTTGCTAGATACATATTTACACTAAATGCAAATTGCAATTAGTTTATCAGAATGAAAAAAGATAAATACGCAGTTATCTGAAAATCGAGCTTTAGCACTAACGCGATACCATACATATTTTATCATTCGATAATTGCTTAGAGACACGCTGTTAATGCAAATAAATTAGAGCAAATTGTATCACGTTGATAATTGCTGTTACATAGGATATATGTTTGTGAAACTTAGAATTGTTTAATTTATTAATTACACTCACATGTGGGTAATTAAAATATTTTTATTAAAAAATATCAGTGCTCACAGAAATATATATAAATATAGCGGCAAAAGTTTTCATGACAAATGGCAGAATATACTTTGCAGTAAGCACGTTGTGTGTGTTTTTTTTTATTTTTCAGCAGATGACACACTAAAGTTTAACAACTTTTTACATGAAAAATCCCTTTTTTTAACGAAAATATTCCATACAAGTTTCGTGTATTTTTACCATGTCGCTAAATTTTTTTCCGACAAATAGGAATCGCGAGGATAAGAAAAGGAAACGGTATTGTTAATTCAAACAAATACCCATTTGCATATAAATCGAAATACAAGAAACATAGCCCGAATGTTTTGGAATTATTTATTTTTTAAATAGTTGATTATGATCTTGCATCTTTCCATATAAATTAACATCCGAGCCATAATAATTATTGAACAATAAAATGATATATGTTTATAAATAATATAATAAATGTAATAGTAATTTTCATTCCCGAAAAGACAGATTGCGTCAAAATTCATTAACATTTATTAAATAAAAAAGAGGATGAAATCCTTACAAGTGTGACAATCACATTTCAGTGGAAAAGCCTATAAAATATATATCCTGTCAAAATGACAACGGGATTAGTTCAGAAACAGATTCGAAAACGATCGGTAATATTTTTTCAGAACTTTTCCATTACATTTCCATTAAATAATCTGTAACAAGTTATCTTAATTCGAGAGATTATGTTAAATGGCCGATACGTATCAATCATGTGAAATTTTAATAGTGTTGGTTCAAAGATTAATTAATATAACTATCTATTTTACTTAAAATTTAATATAAAACGTAATTTAAAATACAAACGATTTTTTAGAATCACTAATGATGATGACTCAAGGATGAAAAATGTGTATGCTATAATAACTTGAATAGATTTTTTATTAAATTTTTAAGATTAAAGAGCTTTGAGAGTATGCATTAATAAAAGTTCCATCACAAAATAATAATTTATTGTCCCATTTAACAGTAAAGTATGAAAATAAATGAAAGTTACAAAAAGTTACTTCATTGGTAATACTTATATTAAAATCAAGCTTATGGTCAAGGTTGAAAAATATAAAAACAACTTTTCAGTAAAAAAACACCTTGAAATTTATTAGGAAATATGCAAAAAAACATGTTTGTGTCACGTGTTTAATAATAATGCATTTATAGCTTAATTAAATAAATGTTATTAAAATTATTATAGTAATTCTTGCTAATTATTTCATGTGATCACATCCGGCTGTTGTATATTACAACATTGTAACGTGTTGCAAATCCCGCCATGGAATATTTAAATATTTTAGACGTTTTCATATCAAAGACGTCATGAATACATTAATAAAGTTTAACAAGTTGCTCGTTAGCCGTAAGATAATGAGTTAAATAATTGATAAAGTTGAATATTTCAAAAATTACCAAGAAGCGATTAGCAATTTCCCAAATGAATGAACACTGCGATGTGGATTTTAATGAAAAAATTGCAAGAAACCCACAACGCCATGATTTTTAATGTTAAAAACATAATGTGTTGTCAAAAAATTAAAAGAATTAAAGAAAGATTGCTCACTTTTAAGTGCATTTAGAATTTAATAAAGATATGTATATATGGTGTTAAAAAAATAGCAGAAGCTTTTAGTCATATATAAAATCACAATAAAATAAATATGTACTTAGATACTGAGATATCTTTGAAGATGAGCCGTATTTTCTAAAAAAAAATTGTATCGTATTCCGTATAAATATCAGGTTACCTCTGCCTATTTTTTGTTATGCTTATAAAAGCACTTCTTTGTGAAAACTAAATATTTTTTTATGAACTTTTCAGTGTTTGCAAATAAATGGTGGGCGTATCAGTAATCTCACCCCTTTAATAAAATGAAATTACTGAGATACATAAATATTTGCTCAAAAAATCAAGTCCAAATATCACAATTTGATTTGGTTACGTTGGTACACTTGTCGATGAAGTATCTTGACATTGATAGCTATATAGAATGTTCACTTAATTCCACTCGGCAATTTTTTAATTGAAAAATAATACTGTTATAATGCCGCAGCCTCTGTATTCGCTGAATTAGCCCTATACGTTTTCCACCCGTTGCAGAAAAATACATAAATGAACGACATTGTGTCAATATCTAGAATCGCTGAGGAGATAAACGCCGCGCTTAGAAGTATGGTAAAAGCATTAATAGAAGCTGATTTAATGGGAGAAAATAAAAACGAAAATTACGCTATTTTTTAATCAAAGCTTGTATATCGCAGGAGATTATTAAACAAAATGGTTTGACTTGGGATACTTGTATTAAATATTTTTAATAATTAATCTAATAAGTATCAAACAATTTGTTTTGAAGATATTCGTGCTAGTATTGAAACAAATTAAGACTGGCGATCTAAGAGATTCATCCATTATTATTTTTTATTTATTTATTTTATGATGGATCAACATCCGTGTACAAGTCGAAATATTTTAAAATCTTTAGTTGTGTCACCATCATATCCGTTTCTAAAAATGAACTTTAGCTTAAAACCATTTTACGATCGCTGATCGAAAAAAAAATCATCTATTATAAAAAATATAAACTTATAATTATCAAGGAAATATTCCATTCTCATATTCTAGATATTTCAAATATTCCATAATAAAACTTATATCCAAAGTGTCGATAACATATAAACATTTAACGCCTCGGCAATGTAAGCACGCTCAGATTTTTGTTTGTGAGACAGATATCAACCTTTTTTTCAGCGAATTGTAACTGGAGACGAGAAATAGATAATATACGATAATGTGAGAAAAAAACGTAATGTCTTTCCAAGAAACAAACATCCGTTTCAAACCTATGGTAAGGATTAACATGTGGGAAGCTTTTTTATGAATTTAATGGAATATGAGTAGAGTTCTTGACTATGGATGGTAAAAAAAAACCAGCGAAACCATAACTGCAGAAATGTTGTCGACAATTAGACACATTGAATTAAAACCTGAAGGAAAGACGTGTATATTTATCCGACAGAAAGGTAATTATTCCTTGACACGACAGTCTCAACAAGAGTAGAACTGAGATTCAATATTAAAACATTCAATAACTAATAATAACAATAAAAATCCAGATGAACTAAAAAATTAAATTGATATTTTGATTCGAAACCTTTTATTTTTCATGAGAAGGGTATCGGAAAATTACAAGAAAAGTAGGAAATGGTTGTAATTTCATTTTAGGATATAATGTTAATTTTTAAATATATTGATTTATATTTAGATATCGTAACACTTAGACAAATTACAAATGCATCGTGGTTTATTAGAAATAAAAACATCAGAAAATACACTAAAAGTACTCCCATTACTAGGTTCGATTAAAGAATCCGCCACATGAGTCCTCAAATCTACTAAAAAATATCAAGACCAGAAAATGAGGAGACGATGATTTTTTTCAATAATGGATTGTAGCCAAAAGTAGTTACCGAGAAGATTTAAACCTTTAAAAATGCCATAGATGGTTCAAAACAATGGAAGAGTGGTGATAGAGAATTAAACGATTAACTAAGATTAGAAAGACATCTAAAACTGAATAATTGCCCTTTATATTCGTTGGTGGAATCCGACCCTCGCAAAACCATAAAGGAACTATCATAAGATCTCGACTGTTTCTGGTTAACAGTATTTGAACATTTTAATAGGATCGGTAAAAAAATATACAAGGAATTTGGCACAAACTTTTTATAACTATCTGTCCGTCGCTCTTGTCTGGATATGAGACCGATCCGTTTCTGAAAAGGATTATTACTGGTGATGGGTGCTGTACAACCATCCATTTTTCATTAACCTTTAAAAGAATACTTCTTTCTGTTTGGTGGGATATTTTGGGCGTAATTCTTTATGAATTATTAAAACCTGGACAAAAAGTTATAACCGAAGTTTATTGTGCCCAATTATAAAACGATCGAAGTTGAAACAATTAAAAAAGGGATAAGTTTTAGTAAATAACACTTAGAGCGTTCGCATAGAAAGAAAATTGTTTTCTCAGTAGAAGACTTAAAAAAACATTTGAATTCATTTTTTTTTAAAAAACCTTAACAATTTTACAAATGAGGAATTTAAATACTATCTGATCTGTGGAGAAAGATTACATAGAACTATGGAAATTATCTCACAGAATAATATTTATATAGTGCTTCAAAATCCATCCTTACAATGATTAAAAAGCGAAAAAAAGATCTCGGAACATCCTCCCAATTATAATAATAATAATGATAAGTAATTTGTAATTGATAAGATATTAAATGCCAATTAAATTGAGAAATTGTGTGAAAATGTGAAAAAGAAAATCAAGAATTTATTAATCCGTTGAAAGAAAAAAGAGAGGTAGCGTCGAAACTCTGCAAGTTATGCAGTCCTATGTCTTAACCCTTTGATGAGTGAGTATTTTTCTAAGTTCCACACGTTCTGGGAATAAGCTAATTTTTCAACTGTTTTGTAAATTATTTTTTTTAGGAATATTATTTATTGATTATTTGTTGTATTTGTAAGGTAAATTAAAATAAATCACTTTCTCAATCCTTTTACCAGAAAACTTTTATTTATTTTGCAATTCGATATTTTTTAATCCATGAAATTTCGCTGTCAATTTTATTTAGAATTCATTTTTTTTTAATATTTTTTATGACAATTTATGAAATGACTTTTTTAAATTATTAATGAAATTATATAATTTGTATGGAAATATACTTTTTATACAGATATATACTAAATTTATATTACAATTTTATATAGTATTTAGATATTTTTTTCACTGCTAAAAAAATAATATCAATGTAATAAATTTACATATTATTGGTAAATCCATTTATTGTATATAATACAAAAAAATATAATATTTTAATATCGGGTGTGGCCGTACATGTACGGCGATACTCTTCAAAGGGTTAATACAAGTGCAGGATTTTTTTAATTGAATTAATTCTAATCAAATTAAATATTTAAAATGAATGAATATCAAAATGTTTTCTATTTATCAAACGTTTAGCAAAACTTTAGCACAGAACGTATTAGCGTTTTGACTCCATTCGCATATTGTTTCTTATTAATTACTGCGAAAATTTAATTTCTTGGTAAATACAGGTGTTTTTGATGAATGTTTTAGCCGCCACACGTGTGGTTATTGTGTCGTTCTGCCATCAGTCGACAAATTATTATACAGCGAAGAATATATCTCAAAGGTTAACTAGTCGCCGATGATTGATGCGAATACTTAACAAAATATCATAGTCTTGACAAGATTAATACGATTTAATCATATATTATTATTTCTATTTTATATTAAAACAATTATTTTAGTTTTCAACAGTTCGTCGTGCTTATCTTTTCACCAATTTAGTTGCAAAAAGAAGAGTTTTGCCCTGGGATGCTTAACAACCATCAACATATAAATGAGATTTTAATATGCAAATTGTTCCCTGTTTCTTATAACAACTTGGCACGACGAGTGGTTACTAAATATTATCAGAAATATTTAAGCTTTAATTATAAGTTCATTTTTAATCGTGACATTTACCTTGGTCTCGAGAATATGAAATGTCGCAGCTTCGTTCCAACCGGCTCGTCGTCCCTCTTGTAGATTTCGTCGTAATCGAATGCGACGACAGTCGACATCAACAGCAGCGATAATGCCATTGCAAGGATCAATGTTTTAGGCAACATCTTGACTACAAATAATAAAAAAAAATATTTCTTGTATTAATAAATATATTTTTTTATAGAATAATTATGATTTTAATTAATTTCAACAGTTATAACTATATTATACAAATTTTATAAATTATTTTTTAAACATTTTGTAAAAAGTTAATATGTTTCCCGTCTCTAATCCTTGTTACAGGTTGTTAACCGAGAACTTTTGTTTGATTTTGTGCTTCGATATTTAATAAAGTTACAATTTATCACCGGTGAGATACTGCATCATCCGATTTTTTTTTAAAAAACACGTTTCGAAAACCATTTGTTGTAATCGTTAACGAAAACCATGTTGAAAGAAACCCAATTTTACCTTTAAATTAAAGTCGCAAATTTATTCTTTTCAAATAAAGCCATATTTCTCTAAAATATTTTATACATATAAATTTTTCAATAACCATTTTTTAGAGTTATATAAAAAATACTTAACGAAAATATACCGAAATAACAATAACATATTTTCTTCATAACGAAAACTTTTTTAGGGGTTAATGATTTTATCAAAGGTAAGAAACATCACGTGGATTTTTCACACGAACTTTTATATAATGTGTACTTGCTAAAATTCCTAGCTTTGCAAATAATAATTGTATTTAATATTCACTAGAAATATATCATAAGTTTTATATTATTACTAAAAAAATAAACACCAAACATGATAATATAAATAAGGCGTTAGGCATAATTAAAATAAACACAATAATACATATTCTCTATAAAATGTAAAAAATGTACGAATATCTTCAGCAGTTTAAAATAAATATTATATGAAAAAAATCTCCACACAAACATTTAAAAAAATTTTTTTTAAAATAATATAATATTTTTTACGATGTATATGATTATATAAATATTTACAATTCTAATTATGTATTTACGTAAGCTTTGGTTAAATCGTGTACCTTAAATTCTGATTAAACGCCTGGAAATGCCGAGTCGGCAGCCAATGGTTTACTATGGCACATTCCAACTTTGATTCCTCTTATATAGAAAAAGTTGGGGTGCGTAGAAATAATGCGCAAATGTCGATTTGTTATATTAGCGTTTATTTCATGCAACTTTTCAGATTAGATTTATCGAAATAACCTATTCATTTTATTTAAATTAAATTTATTAGATATAAAAAGGTCTATAAAGTGCATAATTTATATTATAATACGAAATGTGCGGCATAAATAATTGAGGAAGCGAAAAACCAAATACTGCATAAATAAATCTATACTAGGGGTCATTAAACTTTTTGAGAAACGGGGCGGATTCAAATTTTAAAAACATGGGAAGCCGGACGTAACATATTAGAATATTAATTTACATTGCATGTGTAAACAAATATATGTAGTTTATAACGTCCATATGCACTGCTGAGCTGCAGCATCCCCAAGCAAATTAAGGAAAAATATATTTTTATACTAATATATATGTGTTTATTGATTATATATTAAGTATATGAAAATATAAATTAAATTTATATATAGTGTTACGTCACGCGGTGTAGAGCAAGAGCGTTTGCTCGTCAGCACTACCACCGTTGTGTATTGGATGAATGCGGGGCGGCAGTGGAGGGGTGAGGGGTCTCGTCGCTAAGTAGCGCTGTGACTCGGAACAGTCCCGCGCTTTTCAATTTTTAATCTTCCGCAGCACCCCCAAATATTTCACTTACGAGCCGCCACTGTGTGTTATAGGTTATATGTATTTCACATCTAAGTGGTAAGAAATATTAAAGAAAATCCTATTTTTACATCAAGTTATTTATTTATATATAATTTAAAAAAAATGTGGTTTTCGAATTTAATTATATTTCGAAAATGGCTTTCTTCTAAAGTGTTTTCTATGGACCTGAAAAGGAAGTAATCGGAAGGAACAAGGTTTGGGAAATATGGGGAGTGTAGCAGAACCTCCCAGTTTAAATCCTAATTTTTTCTTGGGTCATTCTTGCTTTATGAAAGCGTGCACTATAGTGGTGAAGAATTATTTCCTCTCATAAACAAAATTGAACGTTTGATTTTTGTTTTTTCGTTTAGACAGAAAACATTTGCAGTAATCGTTTCACTCGGTTTTAATAATTAGTAATGAATTATTCCACTTACATCCCACCAAATGTACAAAAGAACTTTCCGGAGTGCTAAACCAGGCTTTGGGTTGGGTGTACAAAGGGCCATCGAGATTTGAGTCTCTGCGATAATTCCTCGATGTGTTAATCGAGGATCCGACTCGACTAGGGAACTCATTTCATCATCAAATATGGGAGGTCGTCCAGATTCAGGGACATCTTTCAGATTTCTATTTCCCGATTCGATCCCTTGAAATCAAAATTCACATCTAAGTGTTATCAGCAAATCACCATATTTTTTTAAACAGATTTACTGGCCTTGTTGGCAGTCAAGCTCTGATCAAAAAAATGTAGTATGTCTGCTGTGTCTTTTATCCTAAACAATAATATAAATTTTATTACTCATAAATAATGCTAAACAATAGTTTTAAGCAAAAAAAACTTGCAGAAATGCTTTCTTCATCATGTCTGAACACATATTGCACTCGAACATTGGGATATAAAATACGCGATTTCTTCCTGGTCCCCCTAACACATTATATATAATATCGTCTTAACAACCGAGTCATCCGAAGGGGGTCTATTTATAATGGAAAATATACCCCAAGCATTTCAAGTCAAGATATTGACGAATTCTTCATTAATATCTTATTAAAAAATAGGTTATTATAAGAATAAATATAATTATTCATGATATGCTTCAAAATTTGGTTGATATTTTGGATTTTTCTACTAATCAATATGACCCGTAAATGATACGCACACCCGGCGATGTCCCACCGCAGATTGAGACGGACCGGTAGACCGACCGCCATATTCTCGCGACACGTGTCAATAGTATACATTTCACTCGCATTTGGCACATCGTATCGGATGCGAGCGAGGAAAAACATCGCGCCCGTCGCTACAGAAGCGAATATTGTTGTCTTATTTTTTTTTGTAATTGAGAACAATAGAGGTTAATGATTATTTATAATATTTATTCTATAGACTTTTTTAGATGAGTACAAAAAGTTTAATAATATGTAGGATTTATATTAAAAGCATTATTCGAGAAAAAATTAAAACTTGAGGTCCCAAATAGATCCCATATGCATAAATAGGTTAACAAATTTTTAGTTAATAAACATTGAGATGTTTACATACATTAGCTAAGACGAGACGCCACAATAACTTAGAATTCTATATTTTTGGGATAGGTTTTAATTTCTCAATCACAAATACACTCAATAGTTTTAATATATGGATGGGATGAGAAGTAGGTCCTTTACATCAATCCAAGGACAAAAAAACAATATCTTTCATCGAATCAGGTACCTTTCGGCCATTATTGATTGAACAATTTACTACTTTTGTATTTGGTAGGATGTTTTTGGAATAATTCTCTATAAATTATAAACATTAGGTCTGACTGTTGTAGCAAAATTGTATTGCACCGGACAAAACAAAAGAGCTAGATTTACAAATTTTGCAACATCTACCATATTTACCTGCTGTTGCACTTTCAGATATAATTTTTTAAAGTCGATGGAACATTTGCTTCGAGATAAAAAAACTACAATTGTTCAACAAGTCATAAGATCATAAATATCAACTGAAAATATTTAACAGAATAATATGTCATACTTAATAAAATATAATTTTATATTTTTTTATACATACTAGTAGTAGTTTTAATATTGCATCATTTTCCACATCCGAAACAGTGCATTCCGGTGCTTATGTTTTAATGGCTGATTGTTTTAAATTTTCTGCGTATGCATTTGATCTCTATTTTTCTATAATGTACTTAATTTTTTTCTGAAGCTTTAAAGTCATGCTTTTGGTAAATAATAAACAAATATCTTGTCATATTATGTTATCCATAGATGTGCACGTATCAAATAAATTATACAATGAGATGTTATATTACATTAGTGTCCCTTTCCTAAATTTTGAAAACTATTCTGAAATAACAACTACGAACTATTGATCCTAGAAATTTCACAAAAGCGAATCGCGTATTTCTTTGTATTTATTTATTTGTCATATGAGTACAAAATACATAGTATATATAGACATAACAATCGTATAATAATAATAATTGTAATAATAATAATAACAATAATAGCGATTTCTTTATGATTATATATAATGGTATAAAAATAAATTATATAACTGAAAATGCGATTGGCTTTTATAAGATGAAAAATATATGTTATGTATTTCCTTTTCAGTGGACAATGGGGTGGGTGGTCATTTGTTGTGTTTTGTTTCCTAAAAGAACCGTTGATCTTTGCAGAGTTCATCACCGATTTACGTAATGAAATCGTACAAAATTAAACAACGCGGAATTCATATTTTAAAATCTGGTTTCAATATCGTATAGTACAGCAAGGCAAATATCACGAAAACATTAATCAAAATCTAGTAAAATTAAACTTATTCAAGAAAAATACGATTGTTCGGGTCAATGTTTTCCAATATGACAACTTTCGTCATATCTACTTCGAGTAAAGTAATAAAAATGTCTGTTTTTTTTTAAACCTGAATAATTGACAAACATTTGTATCTTATTTAAATATGACGAAATGATAAAAATGCAAATAATAACACATAATGGGTGAATTGAAATACAGGTAGTCCTCGACTTACGACGGTTCTACTTACGACCATTCGCACTTACG
>JAGXCT010037219.1:134757-176757 GCA_022495035.1 Philopotamus ludificatus | reverse complement strand
CGATCTCATGAGTTGTTATTCGCCGGTTTGCATCAATTAATGCCTTTATTGTGTCACTATCAGCTTCAACTAGCCTTCCAGAACGTGGTGCATCTTCAACATAAAAATTTCCGAAATACATCTTCTCTATACACATCGAGTATTTTTTTCTTGCTTGAACAGCTTTTTTTACCTTTTCGATAGTAAAAAAGTAAAATATGTCGAAAATGCTGCTCTTCACTTTCCATATTTGTAAGGGTTCCAACCAAAAACTCCTGCGTAGAATCAATGGAATTTTTTCACAAGCAAGTCTTGCTATATCAGCTATTAAAATATATATTGAATATGCGGCTTAAGTGTGAACTTGGCTGTGAAAAAATACAATTAAGTCCTGTGTTGGGAAAAAAACGAAATGATTTTCCGATGATTTTCCGATATAAATTTTAATGATTTTTGTCGTAATTTATGTATAATATATATAGAGTTTATTACGTTTTCCATCAACCAATTTACAATAAAAAGTGTAATAACTTTCCAGGAAAATTTAGGAGGATGGGTATTGTGATCACGCGAGTTCCAACGATACGTCTGTCATCAGCAACGACAAATTATCACCATATAATTAATGCAACATGTCAGCGACTGTCGGGGATTAAATATGAAAAACGAGCTGTGCCCCATGCACAGGCAATGTGCCGTGAAAAAAACAGCGAATGTGCCGTCACTGCAATGGGGAGACACGTGATATATGCATGATGAATGTGCAAGAAGTAGAAGAAAATGCGACGCTTGCAATTCAGATAGGGCTTACGTGTATAATTAATTGTTTTCTCGGTCGCGGTAATTGCAACGCAATAAATTATATATGTTAAATTATTGGACACGTTGTGGGATCGACGCTCGTTTGTGTGGACATGCCACCGCATCCCACCCACCGTCGCCGTCGTGCGGTGGCGTCGATCTTGCGGCGGTGGCTGCTGAAAGAGTTCGCCGTGTCGCGGTTTTCAATTAGCGTTTCCTCCGCTTTGTTTGCCAAGTGGATGGATCCGGAGCCGCAGGGCTCCGCCCCGGTCCGGGGATTACCGCGGGGCTCTGTCAGATCACGCTGCACGCTGCAACCGGCTTACCGAGCCATTAAAACTGCCGGCTCTTTAATTACAAACATTAATCTCGGTATCCGAAGTGGATTTCTGCAAAAATGCTTGTACACAACGAGGACGCCGCCTCTATCCCCGGCGGCTCGAACGAGTGCGGTTCAATCTATAAGCTTCGGAAAAAAGGGCTTAAGCGGCGTTAGCTGTGATATTGGTACACAATCCGATTTGCTACTTAGATGCTGAAGAATCAATGGATACGTGCTAGTTTAATTGCGGATTATGGCCGCGGTGTAGCTTCAATAATTCCTTATACAAATATACTGAATTCTCTCTTGCTCGATATATACGTCCAGATACCGCGTAAAAAAGATACAGATGGGATATAAAATCAATTTGTATTCTTCAATAATAATATATGAATAATTTATGCTGATTATTTTGATATTTTGATATTTGACTTCTCGTTAGTATTTCAGCAGTTAATATTATCTATAATCGCAAAACAGAATATTGTGGTGAAAATACTATCTTTGGATTTTTTTTAAAACTATTTTATTTTAAAATCGTGTAAGAAGATGGCGTAGGGGATTTTCAAAGCCAATACAGCAAACCCTCCTATAGCGCTCCCTATTAGAACGTAAATTTTCAAAGCAAAGTTTTCTTTTTCAAAGGACTTAAGATATGCGATTGGAAAATGATCGATGTATTGATTTCGTTCAATTTACAAATAAAATTAAAAATCCCATTCCCAAAATTTGTATGGGTGCCTTGGCTTCTATAACGTCCCGGATTTCTTCGTTATAGGAGGGCTGACTGTATAGGAATCTAGCAAATAGAGTTTCATCGGAAATAATCAAATGGAGTATTTAAAAAAAATCAGCATTGTGTTTTAACATAATCTTATTTAAAAAAAATGGTATTACCGAAGAATTTCGAATATTCCATGGACAGGACGCATCAAGAATACAATCAAACTTCTTCACAAGAAGCGAGAGCTTCTGGAGACCGGCAAACTGAGCATTTTCGACATTCTTGGAACAATGTATCGCCTTCTGCAGACCATCATGAAGAAAAAAGTGGAATATAAACGGTGATTGGGAAGAAAGAAACTGTCGTAGCTCTGCAACATTCGCAACTGGGCTGGGTTGGGAGCACCAGAATTGTTTCAGCTCAAAAAAAATATACAAAATTAAGAAGTAAATACAAGGACTAGTAGATCGCCTACGTCCGAAAACCGATAAAGCACTTGAAAAATAACTTTTACACAAAGCTTTAGCACGTGTTACTAGCATGTGCGATGAATGAGCAGCTGTCACGCCGGCGTGACAATAGCAGTTTAAGTAGTCAGCACCATTATATTTTGCAAGTGTAATACAACAAACTTTGTTAATTGATTTGTTACTAATTTTTCTGATATTATAATAAAGGATATGTAGATAATATTTCTAGTTGCGGATTTACTAATTTTTTTAAAAAATAATCTTGTAGAAATGAGTAAAACTTTCTATATTCTCTTTTACTTATTGAAATAAATAAGCTAATATATATAAATTTTGACGTAGACGCTTTTGTCATATTTAGTTATAAGGGCCGATTTGTCACTATAATGAAAATTTAATGCGAAATTTAGTGTCGCGAGTTGTGTAAATCTTCTTCTTCGTCTTTCATACCTTGGTTAATGGACGTTGGAAATCATGGACGTCATCTTTGTCTTGTCCATTACTGGCCTGAAAGTCTCCCTCAAACCACTGTCGAAATTCTTCTGTTAGGACGTCTTCCGGTTCCTTGTCAACGTCCTTTTTTTATCTAATAAAAACATCTCAAAATTTGTTGCCTAGTCTTCTATGTGGCAGATTTGGTCTCTATCTCGGCGTTATAGGAGGGTTGCTGTATTTATATTCATACAATTGCCATTAATGTATTTCAGTAAATGATTTCAACATCATTCAAGAAGAAAGAAAATCTGAAAATAATAGACGTCATAGCTGGAGTACATCCGTCTTCATTTTATTCATTTCAGATCATCAAAAATGCGTAAAATGAACATGTGAATATTTTCCGACACGATTTTTTTTCACTACAGCGTTAATTTTGCGGAAAATTAGTCACGACTGCGAGTACGGTTCATGAATATACTAAATGATTTGAGATTTCAGAGCCAAAAGTTATTATGAACGTGGAATGGAGATGGCTATTATTGCCGACAGGCTGTACCTTATTGCTGCCATGAATCTTCTGGCTCCGGCACGCCTCGGCTGGCACAAGATAGATGTTAATACTGTTTTAATTTTGAAGGTAGTTTGCTGGCAGACAATTCAATATGACGCCGTAATGGCGGACGTATATCAAACCGCAACACTCGCCTCCGCTCTTTCTTTCACACTTCTTCGCTCCGGATAAATAAACGGATTTGTTTTCCCGATGCTTCGAGATTTAGTATAGAAACGTCGACAACTTTAATTCCGAGCGGTTTAAATTAGAGACAGTATTTTTATTAGGAAATGTGTAATAATAGGTCGTCGACGGAGTTCAGAGTGTTTTCCGCGAAAATGGAAAATTTGCGAGTTTTCAGTGTTCGCAAAAGAATCACGTCGAGATTACGTGTTGCGAGATGAAAGACGAATACCTCGAGCCGGGCCATTTGCCGCAAAATAAATTCGTCTCAGGACCGGAACACTTTGGATAATGAAATATGGATGGGAAGTCGCTGAGATGGCAACAGAAAAAAATGTAAATTCGCAAATAAGAAAAAAAAATACGTCTAGTCAGTGGAAAAGCTGACGGGGTTGTGAGGACACGCTCGGTTGCGCCATCTAATCGGCAATAAGCGACGGAGCATACTGCTTCCACTTAAATAGAGCCGAGTTAGAAAGTTGTAGAAATTGAAAAAGCAACTTTATTGAAAATATATTCCAAGAATTTATTATAATTTTTAAGCGATTATAGACATTTGCAGGGAATATAACTATTTTTACTGCGATTGTGCCGGAAAATTCGTGGCGATTCAAAAATGATTCAGCAGAGGGGTGATAAACCCATTCCCCCAAAAATACAATTATCTAAAAAATACCTCAACGATGGGCAAAGAGCCGGCTTTCGAACCATTAACCCACATTTATAGTATTTTAATTTAAACCCAATGCAACGAAGAGAAAAAAAATATTAAAATTGAATATTTTATTCATTAGCTTTTCTCGTATTGCGATAACGATTTTTATTTAATATCTATAAATCATAAATAAAATTATTAAATAAATTACACCATATTCTATTTTTTCTTGAGGGACTACTAATGTTCAAATGGTAGTCCATGCAAAAAAGATAAGTTACTACATATGAAAATATGATAGATAATTACGTTCTGGGACGGTGTGCTATAGGAGGGACTGTCGAGCTTGTTATAGAAAATCGCGGCATAGCAGAGAGCGTAATAGGAGGGTTTAATGTATTTTGTATTTAAATTATTTATATTTTTTGATTAAGCAAAAAATCATAGCGCAGTGTGTGTATCGCATAGTATATTTCCAAAACCGTGTTATTTCGAATTCAAGGAAAAAGTATTTTTAATTAATACGATTAAAGGATTAAACCCATTTTTTTTGCTTATTTTTTGTACCTGCAATTAACTTCTGAAAAGTATTTTAAAGGCTTCGGATAATTCAAGGGTGTACATTTTCAAGTGTCTGAAATAATCAGAGGCTTTGAAAAAAGTAAAGCGAAGCTTTTGAGTCAGGTGTATAATTTTCTTCGAGAAAGTTTTTTGATTTTAGAGTCTGGATTAATCTCGGAAAATACATTTTTTTACGAGTCTAATTAAAAATAAAGATATAATTAAATAGACTAGATTACGCAATGATGATTTAACCTTTTCCACGTCATGAGCCAGACGTATTGGCCCAAAAGATTTTTTAGTAAACAACTTGAACCTAGTTTTTTTGTATTTGATTAAAAAACTAGTGTATTTTTTAATCGGATATCAGTGCAACCTTTAGATGCTTCTTATTCATTTTGCCAATGGATATCTCGTTTAATAAATTTGTAAAAAAAATATGACGAGAGTAACTCATAGATTCGACTTGAAGTGGACACAGTGGAAAGAGTTTTTTTTTGACGACACAATTCACATTTTTATAAAAAAAAGCAGGGCTGTGGAGTCGTTAAAAAAAACACGACTCCGACTCCGACTCCGAATGCGACTCCGACTCCACGACTCCGACTCCACAACGCCGACTCCACGACTCCAACTTCACAACTCCGACTTCGACTCAAAAGCAATTTTATCAGGCTGTTTTCCTACTCCCCGCATGTAGCCAATTCTGTCATGTTATAGCTCATAAAAATAAAACAAGATCAAACTTCTAATTATTTTATGTATTCTTAAAATAGCATTGATCTCTATTAAATTCACATTCATAGAAGCTCCCAAATCAGAATTATATTCTTTGAAGAGCGGAAAATAACCGCTCTACGGACATTTTAAAGGCGGTAACGTTGCAACGATCAATGCTGAATCTTTTACTATTTCTAGATACGGCTGTATTGCCATTTCAACATTTAACTTATATGTTCGGTCAATTTTTTCCATTATTTTCAATACATTATAAAATTAAATTTTAATTTTTGAAATAGAGTCTCCTTCGTCTATATTAGACTCGGATCTCAAACTATACGTTTTAGCTGACCTTGTTCATTGAGATATTTTCATAATCCCTCAGCGGTGTCGGATGAAGATGATGATGCTTCGTGTACGTTGCCTGCTGTCGTCTCTTTTTCTAGTCGAAGGCCTTTCATACGAATGGTTAATTCAAACAGAGCTCTATTTATTTGTTCTTCCGTCAACATGGATCGAACCATGGGGTCAACATAGATCCTAGCCAACAGAATATCGTTGTCCAGTAAATGTTTTTCTCTACGTAGCATGGCGTTTTTGATTCTACCAGCAAGAGTATTATTTAGAATCTTCATTCATACTTACTATAACACACATTCATTATAATAATTATTATAAAAAAAAATGTATTTTAAATTTTAATTTAGGTGGGTGGAGTCGAGCCGCTCGTTTTTCACGACTCCTACTCCGACTCCGACTCCTGCCCAAACACCGCGACTCCGACTCCGACTCCGATTCCGACTCCACAGCTCTGAAAAAAAGTTATGAATTTAGACATAAACGCTTAAAAAAAGGCTCGAGTATAAAAAATTCAACATTAAAAATGTATTAATTAATAATAAATAATAATAATATGGAATGCCTCATATAAATATTCATTTTTATTCGTGTGAAATAGCTGATGCGGAAAATGGATGATGGATTGAGAGTAAAAACATGTTTTAATTAATCCACATTGAAATTTTCCACGTCCGGCATTTAAAATTTTTTACCCGATAATTTTCAATGTCATATAAATTAGCGTTTAATGTAATGCGGTCGAACTGCAGTCGAATAAATGCACGTATATTTTATTATTCGAGAATAACTTATTATTTAAAAATTACATTTAGAAGTTTTCAAACAATCGAGCTAAGATGACTTAGTGGAAACATTTTCCTCGCTCCGACGCCATAACAGGTGGCGCTCCTCATCCCCCACACGCTCCCCAAGAACAAATATCCCGGAATTTATTTTATTCAAAAGTTCTTTTAAGAGGATTTAAAATACTTGCCGCAATTGTTGGAATAAGTTGGAAGATGTCAGTGGATGTAAGGTTGCGGCCGAACAACTACAGTTTATGCGGCTCCGCTGCATTCGAGAGTGGTGCTCGTAACGAGTGACTAAAAAATGCATTAGAGCTTGCACCGGCTGCGAATTATGCGAAAAATTTTCATATAAATCACCAATTAAACGGTCATCTATGAGTTATAATGGCGCCGGCCCCGTTTCCAAGACGACCCCTCACATCATCCCCATAAAGTCTGTCACGTACCGCCGCCATTAACCGAGGATGTTCCATGGCATTTCATTATGTCAACGAGCATTCGCTTGAGCACACACTGTTGACATATTTGCCATCTATACAATTGATCTTCAGCATTTATCCGAGAGATATGTCGCCGGTTAATATTTGAACAGGCTCCTATTCAAATGCGATAATACGTTCGCGGATATTTTTGAGTAATTGAAATTCGCACACTGTTACCCCCGAGCAAATAAGACTTAGACGCAAACCCCCCGAGAATTATTGACGAGCATAATTGATCACACTGGCAACACTCTCTAATTTTTTGCCGGGTTTAATTATACACGGAGTTTGTGCGGAAGGTACTTGTGTACTTTATCGGCGCTAAACTTTTATTGGCCATCAGAAATATTTTTACGACGAGAAAGTTGGCGAACATCTCTGTTTAATAATTATGGCCGAGTATTCGGGCAATAAGCAAGTTAACATATCATGTCGTATCTTGCGAGTTTTAATGAAGAACGAAACGGAGGAGAGCCGAAACTTTTCGCTTAATATTTGCTTATCGCATTGTGCAAATTTTACATTTTATGATAGCGTTTTTTTATATATATTCGGAAATGATTAATTGTTGTGCTGTTACATCGACGTTATCAGATTGGATTGCCACAGTCGAAATTGCTGATGGGGGTGATTAGAACCGCAAAACTGCAATTGCAATGCCTGTTCTCATACAGTGCAGCTGGGATATAAACAGGAATATTCTAAATGTGTGCACTGTTAAATTGTGGCAGCTTAACGATTGTTGGCATATGTAATTGTTGTTTCAATATCCGGCAGAATGGCGGATATGAGAAGTTTACATTTATTGCAAATAATCCCTCTAATATAAAATACTAGTACTTGGATGTAATATTACATAAGTCGCTAATTTCGGACACCCATGTCCGTTTAGGATCCAAGCGGTTAACAAAAAAATATCCTTTAAAATGTGTTAGATTCATAAGTAAAGATTGTGATCGAGAATTTCGAGAAATTCTCAATAATTTGATTTTTTCTTATTTTGAAGTTTCAAAAATATTTAATTGTCTAATAGTCTTAATACAAAAATCATTAAGGGAATTTATAAGTCATGTATCTACGATGTAACTTCGGGAATCCCAGATGGTTCTAATTTGGAACAATTATTATTCCTTTAATTTATTAACCCCTTCGACTGAAATCACGAGTGACACTCGTGGTCGTATTTTGTAGGCGTATCCGGCAACCATGAGCTATGCTCGTTGTAAATTCCGATACGCAATATTTTTATCACTATTTTTGAAATCATTGAAATACAGTGGAACCTCTCTTAGCGATCACCTCGCATAACGAGTAATTCGCATAACGAGCAAAAAAAAGTGAAAAAATCCTTAATGAGCGACATTTCGCATAACAGTGACCCAAGAAAGTCTAGGCGTATGACACTTGTGTGTGTGTTGGATCGTATTTCATGAAGTTATGAAAGGAGTATGGAGGAAGGAGAGTAACAGATAAACAATCTTCTGACGCAATAAGTAATGCTGAAAGCATAGGAAACTGTTTGTCGTACATTGAGAAGCATCATCTAGCGGAGGTGGCTATGCGTGCTACAAACATATTCAATGATAACGCTGTGTCACATTTTCACCAAATTTTAAAGAGTCGGCTGAAACAAATGTCTCTGACAGCTTTCTAGTAAAGAAGAATTAATTATTTGTCATAAATTAATAAATAATAAGCTAGTTTCGTTATTTAAAAATGTTTTTATCCAGGTTGTACGATCTTTAACAATTTATAAGCATGTAATTTTATTTGAATAAACGTTAAAAAAAATATTTCGCATGGAACGCATTATCGTGTTTTATATTGAGTTATATGGAAAGGTGAACCAAATTAATTTCACACAACGAGCAAGATTCTGGAACGAATTATGCTCCGTTGAGGAAGGAGTTCCACTGTATAAGCAAACGGATATTGAGAAATAATTATTTTACTGAAATACAATTTTATTCCAAAAATTAAATAGTCAACACTAATTAAAAATTAAATTCCCAGCACTAATCTTCCGCTTAGTGTTGGGAAATTCAGGAAATTACATTTTTGAGATGTAAAATTTTAGCTGATTACCCGCTTGGGAGTCTGCTCTTCCCAGACTGGTCGTGATTAAAGATCACAGAATTCTGTTCGACTCTAAATTTGGATTCAGTTCACATGTATACGAGGTATGTATTATAATGAATTATGCAGAAGGGCTTTGTCTTGAGAAATTCTCATTACATATATAGCACCTTAGTAATAAGGTTGCTATACTATACATTGGTTCGGAGTTTAATGAATCAGGATCCATCGTCTGGGCGATATATGACATTTCGAATATTCTCAGTCTAGAGAAAATCCAAAAGAAATTCTGAGATATCTCAACATGAGGGAATTTGGATTTTACCCGAGCTCATTCCCCAGTGTACGGATTCAGGGTTGCCTGGGGTATGTAACTCGCGAGAAAAAAATGTTAGTATACACCTCACTACCATCGAGCTCGTTCGCGTGTGCTTTTTCTTCCGCCAGATGTGAGGACAGGTGCACTCGAAAACTCTCCGGTAACCAGAGCTATTACTCAGCTAAGCTACTAAGCTAATTTTTAATGTAAGTTATCGCCATTTTATTGATCTGTTATATGAGATTTTATAATTTCATATAACAATGACGATATTTATTCTTATACATTCTTTATATATTTATATTTTTTATGCTATGCTTTATATACAGTATTTTTATTTTATACTTTGTTTTTTTCTATATTGAAATTATGAAATTCGAATTGAAATTATTATAAGATTACAAGACAATGGAAGCCGATAGCATTAGACTTAGTAAATGCTCTCCAGCCTATTACTTGAAACAGTGAAGGTTGAAAAGATGATTAACTTTTTGAGCAAATGTTATACAGTTAAAATAACACTAAAATCGGGACCGTGTAATTTGGAGTCGTGTAATTGGGGGTTCCACTGTACTATTTTTAGTTAATTTGTACATTCAACTCTTATAACGCGGATATAATGACTACGTTATAAAAACTCACTCTATAAAAGACTAAGGGCATTCAAAATTTTAGGGTTAGGTTTCTTAATTGTATTTCGTATATTTAACTTTTTTCCATTAACATAAATATAATGAGCTTGATCTATTTTCAGTTTTTATATAAGGATGATCTAGAAAGAAGCACTATAAGAGGGATTGCCGCACACGCTGCTTTATAGCAGAGATCACCATAGAAGGGTTGACTGTACACTCAGAGCCAATAATACAAAAATAAGTAAAAACTATGACTTTGAATTAAATTAAACTCCGTTCCAAAAAATAATGTATTGATTTTCTCTAAAGTCCTACAAAGAGAAATTCAAAGCAGTATTTAAATTTTAAGATAAAATGACTAACGTGATTAAAATTAGAGTTAAGCAAGATGTGCTGTCATCGATGAACTTAGATAATTTATTTAACGATGAACAGACCGGCATTACAGTTAATTCTCCATGTATTTTTCAAGATATGAGGATGGTGAGTTCCGCAACTCCCAATCACCGCTTGGCCAGTGTCATAAACTATTCTTAGATATCGTCTGAAGATTAGTTCATCTTAGTACTAACGTAGATCAGTTAAAGGATCGTATATTACGTACATGCCATGACACTAATATTAAAAACCTTTGAAAAGCTAAACATCGTTGGCTGTATCGATATGAATGTAACAATAATAATTGGAAGTGTGTGGGGCCGATTCGTATTTAATTAAAGTCTTAAGATTAAGCCAAAACTACAAGGTCCAGTCTTAAATTAATAGTAAGATGTAGGGAGCTAGCATGAAGAACGTAAGATTAGAATATAAAAATAAATTAGAACCGAGAGATCCAAGCGATATTGAACTAGAGCCAATTTAGAGCTAGAAAATCTATCACATGATATATGAGCATAGAGATGATCCACTTGGTCTTTTTTATCAAACGCGGTGGTTACTCCCTCACCATTAGTAGATCTTAATCTGTTGGATGCAGACATTAGACGCGGTGTTAATTTGAATTGAATTCTTGAAAATATTTGAAGGCCAGGGATCTGGAGAAGCGTTTATAGAAGTAAATCCATGGATTGGAATCCAATTACAGTTAACCCCCCACTAACACTAAAATCGGAACCGTGTAAGTTGGGATAGTGTTTATTGGGGGTAAAGTCTGGCACGTGTCGAATACACAGACGCTAGCCAACGTTTGACTGTATGCACCGCACAGACGGCCGCCTGGCTGTGTGTGCGTGTCTGTGAACCGATAATAAAATAAATAAGGTCGGCCATATGTATTCGTCGCAATGCAACGGCGTGAATGCGACCGTTCAAGTTGGGGGTTGGCGGCGAATATTTCAACTCAGCGTGTAATTCGGGATAGTGTAATTGGGGGGTCCACTGTATTATCTGATAGATCCTACAGAATAGAAAATATAATTAATTCAGAATATAATTAAATCGGAAACGTTTCTTTCTTTACAAAACGCTTAATAAATGTTGCACCGTTGCAAATTCTATATAATGTTAACGGCAGCAAGGGTGGGACTGGCTGGCTGCTGCAAATAAAGACCGATACCAATCTACCTGATACAGTTGCCAACAAGTTTGAATGGGATATGAACGTGAAGCACATACTGCAGCAAATGGATATCAGTGCCGATTGGGAACTTTTCAAGAGGACTATTGCATTTGGAGTCAATAGAAGTGGGGGATATAATGCACATTTCAGAATGCTTGCATGTATCTCGAGTCTTATATGCGAAATAAAATACGTATCGACTGCTTTACATACATGTAATGATTTTAGTTTTGACCTTAGCCATAAATAATTTATCGAATGTCAACGGATAAAGTTATTCGGGCATTATGGGCTCAGCGTTTAATCAAGAGTGTAAAATGTGTCGCCGCCGATTATTTTACTAGCGATCCGAGAGAAATGGACGCGAATTTAATAATTTGCATAATTCGGGGGGGGGGGGGCAAAAGTTGGGGGTTTGACAGACGCGGGAGCCCCCTCGGGGGGCGTTTTAAAGGAATTCTCGGATGAATAATATTAAAGCAACTTTGACATCGGCGGAATACTTTTTGCTGCTTGATGTGGAAATTTGAAATTTAAATAGCGGCCCAGCCCCGGGAGGAATGATGAATACATTAAAGAGTTGGCTAGATGCTGGAGATGGTGTCGGGATCCGCAGAGACGCTGGCCAGAGTGTGAAAGTGTCGGATAGGTGTCAACGGGACAACAGGTTAATTGGAGCACTGGAGTCTCTCTTCCCGGTCGATGGCGAGAATATGCTTAGAGGGGTTGAATAAGACGATTTTTCTGACAGTTTTGCATAGATTCAGCTGTTGCTGGTTCGATCTGCTCCATATAATTTTACATTTTAGAGCAGTGCTTCCCAAATTATGGGCCGCGGCCCTCTGGGGGGTCGCAGGATTTTCTCGCGGGGGCCGCGAAAATATTCAGTACAAAGTACAAATATTAATTTATGAATATTTTTCCACATAGCATATTTAAGGGAAAAAAATAAGAATAAAATAAGACCAAAAAAGAAAAAAAAAAGAATAAATAATAATAAAATCAGAAAAAATAAGAATAAATCATAATAAAATGAGAATAAATAAGAAAAAAATAAGAATAAAAAAGAAAAAAATAAGAATAAATAGTAAAAAAATCAGAATAAATAAGAATAAAATAAGAATAAATAATAATAATATGAGAATAAATAAGAATAAAAAAGAATAAAAAAGAAAAAAATAATGACAAATAAGAATAAATTAGAAACAAGATTATTTAGCATTTTGTGCAAAGAGATGTATTCAGTGCACGGAGTTTTACTGTATGCAGTGAAATTACGTTGGCTATCGCGGAAAGGTTTTTTAAAACGATTTTGTGCTGAATATAAATATGTGTATTATAATTGTAATATTATTGGCAAATAATCTTAATAAAACTATAAAATATTTATTTTTGGGCGGGGGGCGGGAAATAATTCTTTCAGATTTAAGGGGCCGTGACATGAAAGTAATTGGGAAGCACTGTTTTAGTGTACTAATCTTCAACTACCTGCAAGATTTGACAAAAAAATATGCAAAATTTGTATTGTCATAATTTGTGGTTTTTGTTTTGGTATACTTGTCCCTGACATTTTTTGCCTTGGGATGTTGAATGCCTACATTCGTAGTCGAAAGTCGAAATTTAAAATTTAAATTTTACTCAGACAAATGGTTCATCTGAAATGCAGACAAAAGGAAACTCTTCCCATATCTTTTTTAATTCCTTTTAAAATACATACCTTTTCAATTAATTAATCACATAATTCATTATTCCAAAATCCACGTAAATAATAAAAAAATATAACATTCGATGTGATCCTTGATTAAAAGGAAAAGAGACCTAGCCTCACGCCCTTAGATATATGGACCAAGAAAAATAAAAAAGTCGTTTTTTTTATTGGGGGAAAAAAATATGGAAAGAAATGATGGCTAAGTCCCCATATATACCGGACATAGCTTCCTGTGACTTCTTGCTATTCCAGATGATGAATAAAATACAAAAGGATGACGTTTTGATAAATTGAGGAGATAAAGACAGAATCGCTCAAGTGATATACGTCATATCAAAAATTACGTTTCAGAAGTGGATTCAAAGATTGATAAAAACGCTGTTATATTATATATTTTATACAATGGAGACTACTTTACGTTGTTTGCTTAAGGGTTAAAGCAGTGATTCCCAAAGTGTGAGCCACGGCTCCCCAGGGAGCCGGGGTGTCGTCATAAGGGTGCCGCAAAATATTCAATTAACCAATTCGGCAAATTTGTCGTAATTGCCAATTCTCGAAATTTTGGAGCCTTCTTTTTGCGCTCGCTTTTCTCAAGAAGGTTAACAATTTTGAAAAAAAATTGATGTATTAAGTGAGCCGCGGAAAAATTTGATGTTTTAAAGGAGTCGTAAACCGAAAAAGATTAGGAAACTCTGGGTTAAAGCATAAGTTCTTAAACTATTTTTTCCGCAAACCCCTGCCCTTACCGTTTTAATCTAGCAATGCCGATGGTGTCTCCCTGGGAGCCCAAGTTTTGGATTTTTTGCGAATAACTCTTTTAATAAAAATCCTCTTTATCACAAACTTTTTGTAATTGTCTAAAAAAGTCAAAAAAATAAATATTTCAAATAATCATTGACTTTTGAGATAATGATGAAGAATTCACAAATATCTTGACTTGAAATTCTTGGGGTCTATTTACATAAACCAGTGTTATGGCTTGTAGTTAACATGCATATTATTTCGATAGCGTAAGCTAACCGCGACTGAGCTAAATTAGTAGTCGGATTGGTGTCCGACGAAAACTATGAATTCAGGGAATTCTTTATAAAACTGACCAGGAGGTATGTAAGAGGAAAACACTCATTACCTCCGCATGTTTTATAAAAATATGTATGTAGGTAGCTTGGCGCGATGGAATTAATTAATTAAGTGCCATATACTTTGTTTAAGAAATAATTAAAAAACAAATAATTTTAATTTCAATCCAAGTGAAATAATATTAAAATTAACCAGTGTCATGGTTTGACACTCGGGGGAATATTAGTGTGAGGGACTCATCTCTTTGCATTTTTAGAATCTTTATATGGGTAAATGGCGCTTTGGAATTTTTCTGTTATGCCATCCATCCATCGTATTCAAATGAATAAATATATTAATTTCATAGCAAACCCTTATCACCATCGGGTGACGTATCGGTTAATCAAACCTCGTATATAATCATAAAAAATGAACAGCGACTTATTTAATATAAGAAAATTATGTCTTTACATATTTTTCCCCATAAAGGACTACATTCAATCTCAGGACTTTGCAAATTGTGTAAGTACGAAATCAGAAAAACATATCTGTCAAAGCAGTGTTTTCGATTCTATCCAGATTTGGTCATCAATAAAATTGTTTTGGCCAAACGAAACCACGTGATTTCAAATAATCGAGCGTACTCGCGTAAAATACAAGATGGCGATTTCGCAATTCATTTGTTTTAAATATAAAAATGTTAAATTCAAACTATTTTCAATTTTCCGAGACGGTTTAAATAATTTTCATAACTTTCGCGTATTTTCCGACACACGCCGCCTTGGCAGACTGCCATTAATAATTTCGGCGTTAAGTCGGCCGCAGAGTATAAAAGTTTAGCCGGCTATGCCTTTTAAAGTGGATCGCTACTGCTGTACGGTAAACCCGTAGTTTTTGCGTGGTCATAAACATATTTTATCAATTAAAATTAATTACGGTATATTTTACTTGGTAATCGGCATCGGTCGACGGGTATCATTGGCGCCAGCGCTTCGCCCAACAACAATCCGCTTACATTAGCATTCGCATTTTGTGCTAATGCTTATTTGAGCATTTTTTTAGCAGTCGTAAAAATGCAAAACTGGATACGCCGCGGCTGAATTGCCGATGCGATAACAGGTATTAGCCCGATCCGGTTCTGTCTCCGTTTTTACGCGGACGATTTAGGGGACATCAGCCCTGGTATCGGGGTCATAACTGGGACCGTGTCAGTTTACGAGCCAATTTGCGAGCTGCAAAAGTGGATAACTCAAATTAAATAAAAATTTTCAGCAGTGGATGCACGGCGAAAGGCAATTTCGATAAAAATTCGGCTCCATTAGTCCGAGCCTTCAAAAGGGAGAGGACACAAATCAACTTAATACGCTCGTCCACTTTGCGCTAGGCCTCTTTTGTTGAGGTCCTAGTCTCCGGAGAGGCTTTCCGAGACCATTTTCTCGCGGCAAGTGTCCTACTTTTCATGCAAATTACGAAAGTAGACCGGAATTTGTTGCATAATATGACAAATTATGCAGAGAATCGCGACGAATGCGCACGCGCACAATAAATAAAAATCATAAATTTTATTATAAAATCATTTATTTCTTCCAATCATTCTGTACACATAATTTTTTTTCATTATATTTACAATGTTCGTAAAAATTAAAACTGCATTCATTCACTTAAAAAATAATAATCAAAGAAATAACAATTTAGGTGTCACTTTCATGCTTGGAAATATTAAAAAATATTTATATATAAAAAAAAGGTATGAATACATCGATTCGAAATTATTAAAAAAAAATATGGCTTAAAACGAGTACATTTCTATAATGAAATAATTAATTATACTATTACACAATAGAAATTAATATAATTTATTTACAGAACATTTATTTTTAATAATTTATTATTTTAAATAAATGAGCCGAAATATTCAATGAATGATTATCATACAATGTTCGTCGACACAGTCAACAGAAGAGGATGCGATTGTTTAAATATTCCAACACTTACTTTGTACTAATCGATTTAATTTTATTTAATGAAAGCCAATAATTAATTAAAATATACATTTATAAAATTGTATTCATTAAAAAAAATCAGTGTATCAGCGTCAAATCGTTAAACAAATACAATGTATGATCGTCGGCATTAAATCTCACGTAAAAATTAAACAAATTGTGCACGTCCCTCGGAGAACAGTAGAATAATTTTTCTCATTAATTATAATTAATTAATTATATAATATAATGACATTTGTGAAAGTAATGAATCAGTCAGAACTTATTACTTAAAAGCGATCGAGCTTTCGGCTATTCGAATTACGCGGACAGTTCGTCGTGTGCGAATATTAATCGCCGTCGTAACTGTTCGTATATTTCAAGAATAAATCGGCGATTACTTATACAGTAATAAAATAAGCACATCTCAGTATCTTAGCCTTAATTAATGTAATTAATTAATATTTAATATATATCAGTTTGATATGTTTCCATTTTAAAAATTATTTTCAATTAATTTTTTTTAGTACAAGCAAAAAAATCACAAAATTAAGGTGGGGGAGTGTTGTTATATATTTAAAATTTAGCACTATTTGCATAATTAAAATTAATTATGATAGATCTTATGAAAGTACTTTTGAAACGATGAGATCCGGTTAATCAATAAAAATTGTCAAAAATAATCAATAAAAATAACAAAATTGGGATAATATCGATCGGAGCGTAAATAGATCCAATACGATGTTATCCTCTGTATACGACGACTTACATCAAAATCAGACTTCAAGTCTACGTGTTAATCAAGTCGGCATTCAAATAGTACTCGCATAAAATCCACGATTTGAGTACACTCATAATAATAATAATAATAAAAAAATAATCATTAGTATAACAAATATTTAAAATTAAATGTGTGGCTTACGAACGAAAATTTATTTAAAATAAATATTTACAATGAATCGTCAAATATAGTGATAGCACTTGAAAAATAGATAAAATTTATATATTGACCAGCACATTTTTTAAATATTATTTATTAACATGTATATACAAGACAAAAATAAAATAATGGCGCACATACGTTTCGTCTAAATAATAATAATAAAAAAAAATAATCTCGTTAAATTTACATTCACTGACTGAATTGCGCGAATTGATATCGTAAGTGTTTTGGCACTAAATTTAAAATTATTAAATAAAATTTACTTCAGACATACGAAACACGGCAGTTACAGTGTAAATGCGTAAAAAAACAAGTGCATAATGAAATAAAAAATTTACACAATTCAGCTAATAACTATACTATATGTACAAAATCAACATAAACTAATGCAATACATGATTTGTACTAAAGCGTCGTATGAATTTGTACTGAAAATATCAGCAAAAATAGTCTATGACATTGCGATGGACGAGAGTGACGATGCAAACCTCACCGTCGCTAAAACATTCAGAAATATCTCATAAAACACGCAATCGAATATACAATCACTATTAATCGAAATTAAATTTTATACGTAATCAAAAAACTGGACAATCCGAGATTAATACAAAGAATTTACGATGTCAAATATCAACGGAAAACTCTATTTATAAATATATACACAATATATTATACGTAAATAATCTGAATATCATACATATTAATTTCTATACATTCCGAACAATCAACGCGATTGATTGCACATTTTGCACGATTTAATTGCTAAAATATAATATAACTCACGTACTTATAATCCAATTTATATGGCATTTATAATTTTATATATATTTATATATATATATAAACTATATGTCTATAATTCGTCAACCGGTTCACGTTTCATCACTCACATATAATAAAGGCAGTTTTAAATTCTATGGCAGTCTTCCATGATTGCGATAATCCGCACTCAAATCACTATATAGTCACAATTTTTATAATGACCTACTATATAATCACAGAGAAGAACCCCTTAATCGTTTTTGTTATTCGATGGACCTCAGTGTGTATGGACAATCATGTGGATCTCATGATGCTTAGACGCCCGTTTTACACGTAAATGCGTCCAACGGGTTCTTGTTAAAGCCGGGTTCAGACAATTATCTCCCTGATGACTCGTCGTGTGCGGGAATTGGGCGTCGAGTATCCGCTCTCTAAGCTCTCGTCGTAGCTTAGCGAGAGGTGCTGCGGCGGTTTCTGCTCCTCCGGCTCCAGCTGATCCATGTACGGATCTGGAAGTCCGCTGACGTCGTGGTACGGTGATTCTGCAACGCAAAACAACCGTTAAATATACGACGAATATTAACGAAGAACGTCGATTGTTAGAAGACAATGCTTACCGATGTGTTGGTCCATCCGTTTCTTGGGTTTATGCACTGATGCGTAGGGATCCGTGCAATATTCTTGCCGTGATGGATTTTGACTGCCGCGCATGTTGTATTCGTCGGCCATGTTCGGTTGACTGTTGTGCGTCATGTGCGGATACGGGGCGTAGTCGTCAATGGCTCCGTATCCTCCGTGCGCGATCGGATCGTAGCCGTATGAATTTTGCCTATCTATGATATTGTGCTGAGGTGCCATGGTGCTGACGCCGTTGCCGGCCGTCGCCGCCATCTTCATTTGCCATAGGGAGTCTTGCGAGTTGACGCTGCCGCCGTTGTTCGAGTTGCTATAGCTGTTTTCTATGTAACCCATATTGACCCCTGCAACAAAAATGTTATAACAAATTAAAATTGGATATAATCGGAGCGTATACAAAACACAGCCATTGACAAAGACAAAGCACGATCTTCATGCTGTCAAGATCTGAAAAGAGCATGCACGAATGACGAGACTACAAGCGAACACGATTGAAGTCTTTGTTTTACCTTTCATGGTATACCGACCAGCTAGTCCTTTTGTGCATGCAAGAGAAAAATATATTAAATCATCAATTGTGCAAATGTTATCAAACATGCTGGCCAAGTTTGGCAGAGTAAGGCAGCCATCGATGGACGATAGAGATAGAAGCATTAGAACAAAACGACAGATGAATACTTACATTCGCCCCCATTTATGTTTTGACCGGGATGGCCCTGTACGTTGGGTGCAACGTGGTATCCGTATCCATTCTGAGTTGCATATACGGCGTTCTTGGGATCTTCCATAGCGAGAGCCAGCTCCATAGAATGTTCCAACGCTTTGTTTTCTAATCCCGGTGTGGAATAATACGGCGGAGGTGCTTGATTTTGAGCGGCGACCATGGACGGCCTCACCGATTCCATATCGTAATCCTTAGTATTCTGTTTCTTCGTTTGATTACGTTTGCAACGGCAGAACATCAACAGTAATCCGATAAATAAGATGAATACGATGAATGAAACGATGATAGCTACTAGCGTTGGAGTGGTGAGAGCCGATGCTTCTTTGATGTACGATGGTCCGACTTAAAGTAATAATTTTGAATTAATATATTGTTAATATTTAAATAAATAAATTGCATTTGTAAATACTTACTTTCAGCTTCGGTGTATTCGCCACAGTGTTCATGATTAACTCTCAAGCACAACTTGACTCTAACTCTGGGATTTAAATCGTCGACTTGAGGCACTCCCGGATTATCGTTTGTATCGTCAGTCAATGATCTTCCTCCGTTCCTACCTAATCTATTCGATTGAGCCAGATGATCTATAACGACTTCTTTATAGGTTGGCCCGTTTCCAGAGACGTGCAACAATAAGGTTTCAACGACTTGCCACGTTGCCATCGACGTCTGGCCGTTTATCAACGATTCAACTACGCCGACCAGAGCCAGACAAGTGGATCCAACATTGACGGATAAGGTTCTGGTCGTCGGATCGAATGTGACTTGGTCTGGTGACGGGATTTTATCCACTTTGGTTGTGGTCGCAATTTCATTCGAAAATTCGCTGTTGCCTTTGGCATTGAATGCTTTCACCTGAAAAAATGCATAAGTTAATTGTTGCCATACTTGTAAGCCCTATTGGAGACACACATTCGTAAAAACACAAGTGCATAAATTAAAAAATGCGTGATTTAAGTAAAATAAAAATGTATACATAATAAAATGAATATTGAAATAAGCGTTTCGTATTTATTATATTCATTGAGTTTTCCTCTGTGTTCCTTTACCTTGAAAACATAAGTCAGATGCTGTCGGTTGCAATAAAAAAAATTAATCGTAATGAATAAATGGGATTATCCAAGTAAATTAACTATTCTAATTCGATAACGATGATGGTAGCGTAATGAATGGATCGCAATAATTAAGAATGTGACGTACCTTGAATATGTATTGTTGGTGTTGGTCCAGGGATGTGACGTTGCACGGAACATTACGCTGGCAGTCGAACTCCAACCATTCTCCGTTCCTGGAGGTCATCATGGAGCAGTCTCCGGTGACTACTTCGTTATTTGGCATCGCTACCCGTCTGTAAGTTACGAAGAACTTGGTATTCTGCATACCGCCATCAAATCCAGGCTCCCAGAGCAGGGTGACAAAATTGTGGCCGACCTCGGTCGTTTGCAAATTTTTAGGCCTTTCTGGCGGTCCTTTCGGTTGCAATTTGATCAAGGCCTTCACGGATCCGATCATGTTGATCACACGGCAGTAATAGTCGCCGTAATCTTGATTCTTCAAATTGGTAACCTTGAGAATGCTGGTGTATACGTCGTTGTGGTCGTTCGTTGTGTTGATTTCGTAATGGCCGCCCTCGGAGGACATGAGGAGAGGGGACGTGTTAGTTCCGTAAAACCATTGGAATTCGGGTTTGGGATACGCTTGCATCTTGCAAACCACTTCAGCAGTATCGCGGAGATCGTACGCCACCTTGTTGTACTGATGCAGGGTGATTGGTTCATCTGGAATTCAAATGGGAATGAGTGACGATTCTGTATATGTCATGGGATGAATAGTTTAATGATACTTACGTTCGATCCTGAGATGCATACTGGATTCTGCTCTCTTGACTTCGTTCTCGAAGACGCATGAATAAACACCCCTATCTTCGGCTAGCAATTGATTGCCATCGTTCCTTGCCTTACCTAAGAACATCAATGTGCTCGCCACGTTGATGACCAAATTTCTGGTTTCAGTCGTGTCCGTCTTGACTACGTATAGATTTGCTTCGGCGGTTATTTCGTTTCCATCTTTCAACCAGCGGATCGATGGTTTAGGCTTTCCGTGTGCGGAGCACGTGACATTGAATTTACTATCTCCCACTCTTCGAGTGATGTGAGGCGATAGCTTCGTTTGAATCCTCGGTGGTTGGTGTACTTCTAAGCTGATCGATGCCATCTCTCCGTGTCCGAGTTCGTTCGTGGCTTGGCAATGGTAAGTTCCTTCGCTGCCGAGATGTGCACTTGGGATTGCGTATCTTGTTCCGGTGGCTAAGACGATCGGTTGCGATCCTTGGGATTCTCCGTCTCTGAACCATTTGAATTGTGGCGTAGGCCATCCCGGTGGCACGGCATTGCAAGACAGAGTGACGGCAGATCCTTCTTGAGCGATCGGTCTGTCTGGGCTGATTCTGGCTTTGCCAGGCTTATGTCTGACGAGGACTGCTACAGATGAGGAACCAGTCTTTTCAGATCGCTTTCCTCCCGAAGACGTTATGATGTTTTTCGCTTTGCAGATGTACGTGCCTGCAGATTCCGCTCGCACATTGGGTAGACGCAGAGTATCACCGCTCTGTTTGAAATCGGATTTTCCTTCTTTGGTCCATTCGATGTAGATCGGTTGCGGATTCGATGTGACATTGCAGAGAATATTGACAGTGCCTCCTTCGTCCACTTCGTGAGTTTTGGATTCAATGACGACAGTCGGGGGATACAGCACGTCAAGTATGATTTCTTGTTCGCCGACTTTTCCCAATCCATTATCAGCCGTGCAAGTGTATTTTCCTGCATCGTGAACAGACACTCGGCTCAAAGTGTGGGTGAACGAGGTCGAGATGAATTTTCCGTTTCTCGTCCATCTTACGCTGGATACTTTGGGTTTGGCATCGACTTTGCACTCCATCGTGGCTGTACCGTCTACTTCCACCTTCAGCGGATTTTCTGGTCCGACTTCGACTCTCGGGAAATCTGCAAAAAAATATATATTTAGAACGTTTTATATAATATTTACGACAGAACTCCGCTTTGGTTTACGGCCGAATGCGAAGAAAACATAAACAGCAGCCCGGATAAATACTGGACCGGAAGTGCAGAGCTTTGAAACCGACATGTATTAAAATACACGTATCTGGACGCCGTTCGTATGCATGGGATCCGGAATAAAAAAAAATCATATTTCCTGATGGACCTGTGTATATTTTCTACTGCGGACGTGTTTGTTTGCTCGTGCACATGTTGCAATGGCAACTTGTCTTGCACGTTGGTTATTCAGCAGAATGTGACTATTCATAGCGCACGTTTTGCAGGAAATAAACTACGAGGGGTGGATATCTCATTAATTTTGCATATGACATTTCGAAAAAGACCCTAACAAAAATGCAATCTGCGAAAAAATATATATATATTGATAATCCGCCGCATTAAAACATCTGAGATATCTGTATATATGAAATATTTTCTTAATGGCAGACAGATATCAAGAGACGTTGTAATAAAATTCACGTGCAATACATTAACCTCGATGTTTGGGAATTTATACTTAAATACGGCGGCCATGTGTTTCGTATCAAACGTAAACGTCGATCGAAAGCACAATAATATGTTGGTGAACTTAAAAATATTTTTAAACAACGGTGATGTAATTTTCTTTCTGTCTAAAAAGACATATCGAACGTTAAACGGCGATTATCTAAGCTTTTTAAGCTTCTAAATAATAAAATAAATGCATCTAAATCGAAACAAACCGCATATTTAATGAGGCATCAAACAAATCCGTTCTTGAATCAGATCATCGACTGAAGAATATTTCATTGCGGAATTTATTCTCTATGGTGAGTTTTGGATGCTCTATAAACTATCTCAGGATAATGAATGCGAGTAAAGCATGCTTTTACTTGTGATAGGAATTCAGAAGTTTAGAGGTATAACTTAATATCATCTGAGTATTGCATTTTTAAGTACATGAACCAAACAGGACAGTGAAAAATGTGAGATTTTTTATAATTGTTTATGGAAGAGCTAGTAAATTTTATAGCCGTTTAAAATTCTCTTAAAAAACTTTATTAATTTAACAATAAAACTATGTTGAGTTACAGATATTTATTGAAATTTTAAATTTACTCCTAATTAAACGGAAATGTTTCCCAGATAAACAAAATAGTCAATCCTCCTATAGTGCAGAGATAGAGACCACGCTATAGGAACCCACCCTCTAGAAAACTAGACATCAATACAAAATGTTGGGTTAGGTTTTTTATTTGTATTTTATAAATTGAACGAAATCAATATCAAACATTTTTTATTCACGTATTTTAAATGGCCTATTTTATTTATTTATTTGACAACGATGGATGGATGGCACAACTGAAAGATTACAAAGTGCCATTCGCTCATATTAAGATTCTAAAGATGAAAGGGGAATGAGTATTATCCAAATATTCCCCCAGTGTCAAACCACGACACTGGTTAATTTTTAATATTATTTCAGTTGGATTGAAATTTATATTATTTGTTTTTTAATCATTTATTCAACGAAGGATAGATGGCATTAAATTTATTAATTCTAACGCGCCAAACTACCCACATACATGTTTTTATTATTTTTTTTATTTTTGTCGTTACAATCTGCTTAGAGGTTTGAAAGATTTGTTAAAAAAATATGGCTGGAAAATAATCGCAGATCTATTGGAGCTTCTTAAAGAACAGAAAGCTGAAACAAGGGATGAGAATTTGATCAGCAAAATGAAATGTGTGATAAAATATAACGTGAATGTTAATAAAAACAATTTAACATATTCATAATTCATAGAAAAATATAATTATTTTTTCATTTATTTATTTGGGGCTGAAGCGGATTAAATGAATTCTATATTCGTCCGTTTTTCATGAACGCTCTACTGTATTTTAATTCTATATGTGGGAGTTATTTTTTAAAAAGGGGATTAAAAAATTCAGGATGGAAAATGTATTTAAGATTATCGTGTAATAAAATTAAATCCAGCTTGAAATGAACACATAATTAGGATAAATCTATGAAAGTGTAACATCTATACATTTAATCATAGACAATATTAATCCCGCGTGTGAAAAATATACCGCAATGTATGCGTAAGAATCAAGTAGATAATAAATTATGTTTTTTTTTATATAGCAGATAGATAAAATTCAATTACGAACCCACTTGAAATTACATTATTTTCTCATGAATTCATTCACCCATCCAATAATGCAACGGCACGCAATGTGTTGAGCTCGTGATATTTTTCTCACGTCCATATTTCATTCAACCCTTGAAACACAACACCGCATGTTGCGGAGTATATATCCACTCGAGATATATTTATATTTTTTAATATAAATTCTTAAAATATTTCGCTCCAATTGATCATCCTCGAGGCTCGTTTTAATGTCCAAGTTTTTCGGTCCTTTCAATTTGGCGCTCGGTCTTTTTTGCGCCCTGACGCTAATTAACAAAGGATTCGAGCTTTTAACTGCTCAAAGTCAAAGGATACCAAAGTCCACATTTGTTCCTTTCAGATGGACCCGCCACTTCAAGTGCACTCGCTTAATTAGTTCCGGAATTAGTGTGCGGTGCAATGGGGTCACAAACGACCCCCTCGCACAAACCGGCTCCGTTTAAATACTACGATTTAATAATGCACTCTTTGACGGATATATGAGAATGTATCCCGGTTAGTTTACAGATTCCCATCGTTTAGTGGGCAACTAATTGCATTTTCGAGGCCTATTCTTGTGTCCCCGATATCTCGATATTCCACAGCGGCGGCTCAATAAAAATTAATGGAGCCATTATTAGATTAAGAATCCAGTCTTTTATTCGAAAACTAGATGCCGTGTGGGTGTACGTATCGATCGAGCTTTCACTAAAATCGGACGAGTCTCATGCAACGATCGATTTTAAAATTCGCGGGGTTTGCGATTCGTATTTTCCGTGAATCGTGTACGCAGAGTGCAACCGGTTTGCATGGCGAGTAAACGTGATCCGAGAGATTGTTGACCCGAAGGTTCCTCGAAGACGCCAAAAGGTCCTGTGGTATTTGCAACAAAAATGCGATATCCGGAGCAGGGCGAACGGTGATGCAAGTCGCAAAAACAATGGCAATTCATTGCGAAAGTCTGTATTTATTTGTTGTGCGTCCGAAATCGCAACATGCGGTGAATACGAGAACATTCCTCATTCACACGCAATTAAATATTAATACGAACGGGATGCTGTACGGAAAAATACGCACAACACGAAACGCAATCAGTCACACAAACGCATCGCGTTTAATTAATTAATCGCAAATTTAAAAAAAAGTTTCGGAGAAATTTTTGGTTGCAGTTACGCAGTTGAAGACCTTGCACTTTAAAAAAAATGTTAAAAATGCTTATACAAGTGATAACCTGTTCTCGAGAGAATTCTGGTGAATGTAGCGGATGTCTTTTAGCGCAATATACGCAACTGTTGAAAGGGTCGATTGTGCAACGTGTGGCTGTGCATTGTCGTGGATCAGATGTAGTAGTCTCAACGAAATCTTTAGGTTTTAAAGCATAATTTTATTGAGATTGCATATGCATTGAAAAGTTCGATCAGAAGAAATAACTTCAGACAATAAATCTGTTATTGTTGACATTAGATAAATAATAGGAATGGTTGAGATCTTTTTCGAGACCTCTCTCAAGGAAGACATAGTTCAAGCTTTAGAAATATAAAACTTGATCTCATCTTGGGTCTATATACTTATTTATGGGGTGTCCTGACCATTTTACTATTTTTTGCGAGCTAGCACAATTCTGGAACTTCCAACCTGATCCAGTTACTAATGTTACGGAGCTACGACAGCTTCTTTCTTCCCAACCATTGCTTACCTTCACTATACATGATGGTCTGCAGAAAGCGATACTTTGGTTCATAAATTATGTGATCTAAGCATTTAATTTTACGTTATTTAACCTAGTCGTGCCGATGGATTCTATTTGGGACCCTAAGTTTTTGATATTTCTCTAGTAACTCTTTTAAAATAAATTCTACATGTATAAAAAAGTCTAAAGAATAAGTATTATAAATAATCATTGACCTATATTGTCCGCAATTGCGAAAAAAATAAAAACAACAATATTCGCTTCTGATGCCACGGGCGCGATGGTATTTCTCGATCGCATCATGTACGATGTGCCGAGTGCTAGTGAAACCGTGCGTTTAAAACGTGTAGCGAGAGCTCAGTCTACGACAGGACATCGCCGAGTGCGCTTCTCATTTACGTGCCATATTGATTAGTTAGGAATCCAAAATGTCAACCAAATTATGAAGCATATAATGAGTAACTATTATTCTTAGAATAAACCATTTTTTTTAAAGAGGTCAAGATATTTTTGAAGATTTCGTCAATATCTTGACTTGAATTGCCCGCAGTTGAGAAAAAATAATACAATATTCGTTTCAGTTGCCACGGGCGCGATGTTTTCTCGCTCGCATTCGGTACGATGTGCGAAGTGCAAGTGAAACGTATACTCTTAGAATAATCCATTTCTTAAAAATTAGTTGAAATGCCTGGGATCTCTGATAGACCCCCTTAAGACTACTAGATTGTTTGGATGGATAGATAGTTGGATGGATTAACGGTGTCTAATCGATTCTAATAAATCGCAGACACGTAGAATGTCATGTCTTTCGCAATGAGAAGCTCCATCGTAATTTGGTCAGGCTTCGAAGTGCTCGTCACACCTCGAAAAAAGCCCTTTCAATTCTAAAAACCAAGACTGTGTATAGTAGGACCGATATAGTGGCACTGATCAAAGTAATTAGCGGATCACAGTAAATGGAGGATGGTGCTAGATGTTTCCAGGGCCAATAGTTTGAATTGAACCATAATTTACAATAAAATTAAAGATTATATCACAAAAAATCAGATCAGTTTCAAATGATTTTATCATAAATTGAATATGATTTGCAGTAAAAATGATCGATTACAGGCAATTTGGCACATTAATGAGCCGAGCTGTTCCTTGCACGCACTCATTAAAATTTGGGTCAAAACAGTTTTGCACTAATTAAATTCAGTTTAATCACGTCCGGTTTTTACTGTGACACCAAGAGCGCATTTACGTTTTAGCGAGTGGAGCTAGCTCCTAGACTTTCCATAAAATTTTCCGGACATTCACTAATAGCACGTTAGAAAAGCGACAATTACCGGTTATTTTTTTTTCTTTCTAATTAACACCTTCTGCATATAATTTGCAGGGGTTGAAAACGCGAGCATTGTGTATTAAATGTCAATAGTTCGTGCGAATATATTAACGAGACGACCAAATGACCCAGTCGCTTATTTTTGGCCAATTGAAACCGTGTGAACAATGCTTCTGTATACAAGCGCAACGAGTGTTTTTTTTTCACATTTTATAGCAAAGAATAGACCAACAGTTATGCAATTAATTCATTGATGATTATTATATTGTGGTATCTACATAGTAGTGATAAAAAATACGTAAGCGCCGTGAACATCAATCAAAAAGAACGTCTCACGCCCCGCACGGTGGTACAACTGGTTCAACAAAAGTAAACGATTCCAATAGATTCCTGCTGATTGGCTCCGTAAAAACCGCAGAAGTAAAAATGGCACGGATGGCACTTTGGCCACTTCTGCCTTCTCATGCAGGCATGCACCGCCGAAATGCAAGCGACCAGAACTTATGGCGACCGAGTAAAATGCAGCTATTTTACAATTTCAGCGGTAATTTATAGCACGACCAGCGGTCTGGAGTAGGGGTGGCAGGGGCTGCAGTGGATTTACGAGTGCGCTTTTATCCACGGCGGTCAGCTGGAGTGGGACCCTGACGTGGAAATTCTTCGGCGTGCAAGATAACGACCAGCATTAGCGAGACAATGGCACAAACCTGCCCTGTTTAGTCTGGTCGAAATTAAATTAAGCCCGGAGAGCGATTACCGCGGGGACGAGGACGGGAGGATGAGGTGGGAGGAGCACCCTGCGATGGGGGCTCGCGTGACGCGACGGCCCCCCGTCTCCGGATGCACGCTGTTAAAGCGCAAAAATGGTGTTTCCCCGCTAAACGATGGTGCATGGGCTATTTAGTAATGAGCTCGGAGGAGCTGAAGAATGGTAATTGATTTAGGATTGCAGCGATCCACTGCGAAACGCTCGACTGTCGTGTCCGCCAGTGGTAATGTCAGATTGGTATCTGACTGGGATTTTATTGCAGCTTTTAATTCCGACGAACGTTAAATCGATGGAATAAATTAGCAAAGTGCATTATGTACAATGGTGCCCAAAAAAGTATCGCAATACAAGACACGCTATTCTTTTAACCTTTTTTAATTCGTAGGCCAGATATTGCCCGAGAGATTTTTAGCAAACTGCAAAAAATGGCTTGAAATGAATTAAATAACATTAGAAATGGAGTTGGAATAATATCAAAGAGATGCAATGACAGCTTTAATCTGAAAAACAGATTGCGACAACAGCGAAAACTGCGCAATAAATACAATTAACCCTTCTATAGCGCCAAGATAGGGACTACGACTGGAGGCATACAAAATATGAGATTACGTTTTTTTTATTGTATTTTCCCGTTTATATAATTTAAACGACCTTGTTCTATTTTTAGTCACGTGATTATATTTCTAATTTTATTTAAACTTATAAAACTGAGATCAAAAAACTTTTACAATGAGAAAGGCTCAACAGAAGCAAAATCATTTCAGCCGCATGTAAATCTATGCCCTTGGATTATCTGAAGCCTTTCAAATACATCCACAGTTTTCAAAAGAAGTTAATTGCAGATACAAAGTATAAATAAATAAAATATAAGTTGACTACTTTAACAGTATTAAATAAAAATATTCTAAAATCACTTGATTATTTTTTCACGGATTCGAAATAACACGGTTTTGAAAATGTACTCAGCTATATTTTAAATTAACACGATTTAAACAATAAAAATATGTAACGGTGAAAGTCTAAATAGAAAGGATTATTAAACTTTTCGAGTTTAAAAATGCATATATAATATTGATTTTAACTTTATGGCTGCCGAAATACGATATAGAATCAACTCTTCCATAGCGCCGAGTTGGTTCACGGAAGCACTATAAGAGGGACTGCCGCTCTATAGCACAGGGAGTGCTATACAAGGATTGAATTATTTTTAATAAATAACTTTTGTTAGATGATGAACTATGTAATTATTATAAATAATCTAAGAAGTAAATCGTAAATGAGATATTTTTATTCGATTCTGTTATTTTTTTATTTGTTTTCGCTGTTGTCGGTGTGCGTTTGTGGGTTACATTAAGGACCAAGAAGATGCATTAAGGACCATTTCTCTTACTCAATAAATAATTAAGATTTAGTACCTGTATCTTTACGGTTTAGGGGTCTTTATTTTTGTCGAGAGAGATTACAAAAAAAATTAACAATACGTTTTAGCGCCATGGAAAACATTGACACAATATTTAGATATGTTAAGTTAAATATTACGTAAGTAACCTTTATATATCTTTTATCTGCAAAATGTATTATTCTTTTTAACAAGTGTTAGAGAGTCCGATGACGTTTTATGGATAAAATCTGGATTAATTCAGAACAAACGAGACAATTTTGCTTATCTTGTTGAATATCGGACGCGGTGTAATGCTACAAAGTCCGCAAGGATTAGTTGCAGTACGTAATTCCGAGCACGAGCCGCTTCAGCAGTGCAACTTTTCATCATTGTGCACAATATTTGCAACATGACGTAGCAAAAAGCGTTCGGACTCGCTGGCAAATTTCGACATCAATTTATTAGCGTCCCCTTGGACAATGCACAATTTTGCATTGTGGCGTTGTTAAACCCTCAGCTCTCTGTGTCCGCCGGCTTCGTTACCGGGAGTTTTTTGCGCGTGCAAAAATATCCTTTGTCCGAGAAACACTTGGCGATTCGTGGAAACATTCGAGAATCCGTGTTTGCCGACACGCAATAAATATTAATCGTCTGGATTGATCCCAAAATCGCACTGGGGCCATTAAAAGAGTCGCTGCCGTGCGTTTATTGCCTGTTCCGCTATTTTTATTTAGAAAAGCATATGATTTTAATTACGCCGGTTCTATGTAAAATTCAGCCGAATTTTCTATGGCTTTAGCCAGCTTTATGCTTCATTTTATTCCGGAGCTTTCATAAGTCTTTTCCAGAGCAACGAAACAACTTTCGACTACCGAACAATCGCGCTGCAATGTACATAAAGAAAAATATCGCCCCCGTGAACAATGGGCGCCCCTGGGCTGACATGGGGATCCTTGTTCTGCGAAACTTCGGACAGCACCGGGCCGAATATGAAGATGCTAATGAAACGGCATAGCAACATAAATTACGGGCTTCCGAGAAAAATTACTAACAGCGGTGGGAGGTTTTTGCGAAGGAGATGTAACGCCTGCCCTCACCTGGGCCGTTATTGTTGGCCGGGATCATTCCAGAAAATCTTAACGCCTTTATTACTCAGCATTTTTGCGAGGAAATGAGTTCAGCGAGAGCGCTCCTCTCTTTTACGACTCTAAAATGTATGCAGGCCTCATCATCATCAACCGGTTCTACAATAGAAATATCATAGATTTGATTCACGCGTCGAATTCCAAGAAAAACCAATTCCAACTTGGGCAATGTTGACTAATTGGACGAGCGATTTAATTTGATTGATACAATTAATACCGGCCCGTTTGCATGCATTGGCCGCAGAGCCATCTGGCGCAAAGTCACGACCGGCAAGCCCGTCCCGATTATTCCCGGAATTTCGTTCGAGCCATTCAAAAAAGGATTGGGAACAAGTTCTCGCGGAAGAGTGGAACGCTTTCTATAGAAGCGGGGTGGCGCTGGCCGCCCGAGCAATAAAGGAGTAACTTATTGTAAAATTTGCAAGACGTTAATGACTTTCGGAATAAAATTTGAATGGAGTGTATTAAATTTATTGCGATGCTGTATAAAAAAAAATGTATTTCAGCAATAAATAGACTTAATAACGATCGTGGACGTGAAAAATTAAGATTGTTTCAGCGTGTCAGCCGTTGTATAAAATCGCGAAAATAATGGCGGCGATAAACATAGCATGCGCTCACTATAATAATGAAAATTTTCGTCGAGTTTCAGGCGCGGGCAAAATAAACTTGGGTCACAGACGGTTAAAGTTCATCCATAATATGCTCAAAACTCGCACTGATTTATTATTAAGGGCTCGCCGGGAAACTGAGACCCAAATACCTGAGCCCTTTCGCCGACCTACATCCAAGCGACTGAATTCTTAATCGAAACCCATTGATATGGTACTTACAGTTTACGTTGAAGGTGACCGTGGTCTCTAGATTGACCTCGTTGGGCAGGGCTCGGTTCCATATGGCGCATCGGTATTGGGCGCCGTCGTCTTCCCTCTTGGGAATTATGGTCAGGGTCGAGCTGCTGGCTTCAGTGCGCGTTTTGCCGTATTCAATCTCCGCTTGACTCATCGGCACCATGGCGCCTTCCCGATACCACCTGAAAATAAATAAAATAAAATGTCAAAAAAAATCTTCGTACGAATCGAGGCGTGTTAACATATAAGATTAAAAATACTGGGTGTTGCCGTATCCGAAAAAATAATGAAAAAAATTGTCCCCCTGAACATAATGCGTGTCGTCTGCTCTTGATTCTGTTTTAAAGGATTCATTTCAGACTTTGATCGTAAAACAAATAACCGGGGTGGCCGAATGAGGGGCGGACGGGAATGCCACGTGGAGCATTCGCAACATTAAGAACATTTCTTACGCATTCTGCCTCTGATATTTCTTTCCATTGTCATGTTTTTTAAACCGAACCCCCCACCCTGCGCCATTCTGCCTTTACGCGAAATTGTTTTCAAAAGACAAATTTTATGGTGCGAATGTAAAAGTCAGGATTCTAGCCGAGGCGGAAATGTTAATCTCGGTGACGTCATGGATTCCGCATCAAAATGAAATAACATGCCACGAGGAAATATCAGGGGGAAAGAGCAGTCGAATATTGCGATAATTGACAAGATTTACAGAATTTTTTTAAATTGGAGGGAATTTTATTATCAATAAAAAAAGAGAAAATCACCAAAAAAAGTATCATTAAATTATTTTTTTCATGACATATAACAATAAAGAAGAGTATAACACCAAATAAAAGAAAAGAATTATAAAATCTCATAAAAAAAAAATATGAAACGGCGATATTTAACAGCAATTACAGTCAACATAGCCCTGCATAGAGTTGACTAGGGGCCCAATTGAACTTTGATAAATACTCAACAAAATAGTGCAAAAATATGTACATGTTGGTGTACATATATCCTTGTGTGCATAAATAAATCTGGTTTCTAACGGATTTCTCACCACAGAGCCAGTATACCCTGGGAAGGAAAACCCTAATCTGTTGACCTATAATTGGTCTAGTCTCGATACTTTCGCTTCTCTTCCTTCTTTCTAGGGGACCCACCCCTCTCTGAGGAGGTCTTTCCCATGATGAAAGGATGGCTAGTGCGCGACAGGGCTAATAATCACTTGCGACCGGCTACTTGAGACTCGTTTGGAAAAGATGTACGCCATGTATGCTGTATAGAAATCTATATAGATTAATACATGTGTGTAGTCTAACACTTGTCAATCGAGAATACGTTATAAACCAAGAATGCTTACCTTAGAAAGAGAACAAAACAGAATACAGACAAAGCTATCACTGGACTAATCAGAGAGTGTAGAAATCCGATACAACATGGTAGAAGATGTACGTCCAATGCCAGAAATGGCCAAGAGAAACTCTTTACAAAGAACCGCATACCAAGACAGATCGGGTATCCCCGCGGTATGGACACGAAAGGGGAGCCCTCACGTTTCAGACGCAGGTTCCTTTGGCCTCAACTACCATGCGAGAGTTTGGTAAGGCCCATGCCCTCAGCGAGTGAGAGCGTGTGGCTGGCAAATGATGATGATGATCATGATGATCATGATGATATCTACATAATCTCCATGAAAATCAGAGCAACAGAATTAAATATACGAGAATTTGGCGAATATTGTGAAATTGTCCTTGGTGCTCTAATAAACATGTGTCTTTTGAGCTGGTGTATACATGTTTAAATTATTATTTTTTCTCTCTTAAACAAAGCAGATTCTACCCCTATCCCTATTTTCGAACCCCATGAACATAAGGTAGAAAAGGTGCTTGAGTTGTATGGCGCATCCAAACTCGTATCTGAAAGGATTGGCTCCACCATATTCATCAGACTTCGGTCCTTAGATAAAAAAAAAGTTTAAAATCACTAGAACGAGTATTTTTATTATAAATAAGCTATTTAAAAAAAAACATTTTCTCTCTAGTCGGTAGATGACAATGTTTTTGTCGCAGTTTCAGTCAAATTTGAAGAAGATCATAAAGTCAAATATACGAGATAACGCCGGATAATAGAGAAACATCAGGTTCAAAAATTTTTGTTTCTGAATATTTTTTTATATATCTTCATAAACTATTATGGATTTATTAATTTATGATACTACCTGAATAATGGTTTTGACAAAAAAAATGTTGAGCGAGCAATTAAGCGTCAGCAAATATCAAGGCTATTTTTATATCGACAGTAATCAATAATTGCACGATTCATTTTTTTTTTATTATTTTATTATAATTAAAGTTTATTATTGAGAATTATCTCGAGGGCCATCGTCGCCAAAGACGCCATTCTCCGCACAAAACGCAATTAATTGTTATCGTACATACCACCGAAGCGATTGTTTACGAATGTATACGCCATCCAGTATATCACGCGACTTTAACTAACTTCCAATTCTTGTCTCAACAATTTATTCCCTAATTTATTTGACTCCGGCAACAATGCCTTGTAATCTTTATCTACTTTTAAAAGGATAACCGCCGCCATTGTCGCCGGCCTACAACAATGGGCGATGACGATCATAAATTTGGAGCGGGTCAGCCACACGTGTTGCGGCACAATGACAAAGTTCTCCGCGGGCAATAGTAGACGAAGAAGAGGAAGACGTACCGCTGATCTCGGTCCCGGGCAAATTTGATGAGCGCAGTTCTTCGAGTTCCAGAGTATTGTCCCGGGCGAATATCGCGAATATTGTCTGTCTATCCCACAATGGCACGTCACATTCCGGCGACAATGGCTTTGTCGTGTGCGTATGTGTGCACACATACGCACACGACACAATAATGATACAGGAAGGCATAATAGATCCCGAGATTAATCAAAGGAAACCAACGACATGGAACTTTGATAATGGAATAATAATTCTTCGGCTTAATCTAATGTCAATTTTGATTGATAACGACCGTTGGCTCGGATGAGAAATTATACGACTTCGATAATACGAAATTACTTTCGTTTAAAAGTATTAGTATTGTCCAAATGTGATTACTTTAAATAATAATATAAAAAATATACTTGAGAGTCATCTTAATGTTTTATATATTAGGTAAAGCGAGTAATGCCATTTTTTGTTAGGATACTTTGAAACCGGGTTTTTACCAGTTGCCGCCGTGTCGATGGGGTATGAGTATCTCAAGTTTTTTAATTTCTCTCGAATAACAAAAAACAAACTTATAGTATTTTTCTATAAGACGAAAGAATAAATACTTCATTGTCTTTTATTGCCTGCAATTGCTAAAAAATGTTTTTTTTCGCTCGCATCCGGTACGACATGTTGAGTGCGGGTGAAACGTGCGATTGACACGTGCAGCGAGAGATCAGTCTGCGGCGGAACATCGCCGAGAGAGTTGTCATTTACGCGTTCATTAATTTGTTAAAAATCTTGACTTGAATGCTAGGGGTCCCTGAGAGACCCCTTCGGACGACGCGGTTGTTTTCGAGCTACCGTCACGAATGGGTTAATTCGTCGGGGTTGGTATGCTTGTATGAGGGTCTGATAGTAATCTTTCTGTTTTGATATTTTTTTGGCCTATAAGCCAATTTCTGATCGTTCCATGTTTTGCGATGGAATAGCAATTGAAAATTTTGCTATTGAAGTTGTTTTATTGGATTAAGGATTGTAATCAAATGAAGTTAACGAACTGTTTCTTCTGAAGGATTGCATGCAGAAAGAACTGCGGAGGATAAAATAAGAGAGCTAGATTTAGAAATTCTGCAACAATCAACTATATTCACCCAATACTGCATAAGTCGATTGGACATTCGCTTCGAGATAAAAAAATACCAATATTGGAGTCCGAAAGAGGTATTCTAAAATTGGCTATTCTGTGGAGGAAGATCATAGATAATAACAAAAACTATAAAGATAATAATATTGTACATTTTTTGTTTAAATAGCTTTTTGTGGCAATAAAAAAATGTCATTTCTTTCCGCTTTACCTAAGATGTATCGGATTGCGATGTATTTTCAGAAAGTGCCCATTACACATACAAACTTCAAGTTTTCATATTAAGTCTGACAATGTAAGCGATCTGATGTTGAGAGAGACGTTCGATAGTAAATTTTATATTGGCCATAAGAAATGTTTACTACGGCCATTGGAATCAGGCAGCAGATACAAAGTCAAAGCAATTGAATGCATGCAGATTATTTCAATGAATTATTTTGTTCGCGTCTGCATTTTGTAATTTTATATACATCGGATGCTGACCTCGACCTCCGTAGACTTGTAACGGTAAACTTTCACAATTAACGACAGCAACATGCGTAAGGAATTTCTACGATACACGGCTCCGTAAGATGGGCGAGGTCTCAAAAAGGGTGTCGACGTTTGTTATGTAAAAATGAACATTAATGGGAGGAGGGGGGGGGGGGGGTCAAACAAAATCGAATTATGTAAATTTATATATATTTTTTTTTTGGTAGCGAGAAATAATTTTCAATTCGGAGGGTCCTGAGGTCCCACGGGGTCCCACAGCTTCAAACGGTCATCCAATCAACGGATTCCGGTCGAATTGTCCACGAGTGTATATAAGCTTTGGGTCACATTGAAAATATTCCAAAAAAAAAGTATTCGGCGGAAAGGCCGGAAAATTGATTTCGCCTGAGGAAACCAAACGGAGAGTTTTATGACTTATTCCGGAACATTTCCGTTTCCGGGCCTCGGCGGCCGTTCTTTTGATCGGATCTGGAAAATCAACTGATCAAATGTGATTGGAGTATAGAGCGATATGATGTACTGTATTTATTTAAAAATATATCCGCGCAAAAATAATTCGATTCATGGACATTCCAGGAATTATTCAGCATTCAATGGATGATTCTAGAATGCCGTTTCCGCACAATACATCAATGGCCTCGTTACCAAAAACGAAGACCTTGAAGACCATGACTAAAAAGAATTCACATGACAAAATCGAATAGCTCAAAAATAATAGTAGCGATTACATTAAACCAGAATTCGTGAATCTCATGCGACTCACCAGAAAACCGCAATGACGCAACGAACGTCATAAGCGAGCATATTATGATACAATAAAAAATATATAGTATGATCTTCAATACATATAAAAATTGCATTAAAAATTCGACATGGATCATCAATAAAAAAAATAATGGACACCTCAAAACCAATTACGATACATTAAATTCATGGCGAAAATAAAACGTAAAATCATACAAATTCAAGAAATCGTGGATGAATATATTTTTTCATATTGTTTCTGGATCCGAACGCTGGATTGTCTGCAATTATTATATTGGCCATCGAACGGATATTGCTTTGAAAGCTCCATGACTCGGCATACATCAGTCGTCAACACGTAAGTGGACCACTTTAGGATCTAATTGACCTTCATTTTCGTAAAGTTATCAACAAAAAAATGTATGTAACAGCCGCGATATTTTGACACTTTACATAATTACATTGGCATAAGCCGTGAGTGCTCTGGCTCGTATCAAAAACGTGCCTAAATGATTTACAACTCTTCGAATAGCGGAGAAGAAAAAAATAAACTTTTAAAACAATACAGCACGGAATATCTAATGGAGAAATATTTAACATTTTCAAACAAAAAACACCGACAGAAAATTGTTAAGTTTTGCACATTATTATTATTATTATATTATAGAAATTTTATAACCGTGCCGTATTGTTATGTAAAAATTGCGCGAAAATTCTCGCGGAAAAAAAACTGGCGCGATCGAATCGAGCGTAAAAAAAAAATGAAATTAATTAATCTGATGAAACATGTATCGGATACTGGGGCCCCATCAATCATCGCTGTCTGTGTTTTTTAATTGAAATCTATAGACTTTTAATTGGAAATTGGTACTCATTGAATTTATTCTAAAATGCATCAAATTTTTCACTTTCTTAATGGAATATATATATTTTTTTATAATAAAATCCATCGTTGAGTCATAAATACGTACGCAGTCGCGTATGAAGCAAAGCCTTGGCAAGGCCTGAGCAAGATGCGTGACTAAGACCCAGAGATGACTGCTACGTATGCTCACTGAACCAAAAAAAAATTGGACAGGTGCTGGGAGCAACCGACGCCCATTTCGCAATACGTTGAAATATTTTTATTTATTTATTTTACTCACTTGATATTTGGTCTCGGCGATCCTCCGACGCTGGAGCAGGTGATTCGTTGCTGTTGTCCTTCGGTGGCTGCAATACGATTGCTTGGAGATATTCTAGGAGCCTGAGGCACGGTCAAAACAGTCAGCCCATACGACTGTTGATGGAGCATTTTTCCTGTACCGCCGGCTTTGACGGAGCATTCGAATGTTCCATTGTCGTTAGTGTACGACACGTTCGATATCATTAGATCGTATATGCCTTCTTCCGGTCTGTAATCCGATCTGAAATAATAATAAAAAACATATATTAAGACAATGTAATCAACACAGAAATGAAAAATTGCAATTTCTTTATTCTGTCGCGCAGAAATTTATTATTCAAGATTAGAATCTGCTCTTTAAATCTAAATTATAACCCTCGCAGGACTTCGTGATTACATTCAAAGAGAACGTGTCGTTGAAACTGTGCGTATTCCATTAGACGAGCTTTTCTTGGTAATCTTGCAAAAAAGATCTAGAGAATTATAAGGCATCAGGGAGATTTTATGGAAAATACCTTAACCCATTACATAGGGATCATTTGAAATGTACAATATTGTGCGATTTTAGCGAAAAATATTCAAGAGACAATGTGTATTTTCGCATAGCGTAAATTTTGCGCCATTTTTTTTTATCCAGAGCGCAAAAAAATGATAATTGAGAAAGTAGGCTTTTAGTTTTTCGGCCAAAGGCTATGAATAATGGATGGCAACGTTTATGAATTAAGTCGTCGCATTATACCGACGACGTGAAATATAAAAAAAAATTACAATTTACTCTCTGTTTACGCTTTTCACGAGTTTCAGCCGAAAATGTATACATCATTCTTTTTTTTTTGGCTCAGAAAGTAATTCACGCGTGTGAAAGCTAAGAAAGTTTAGTCTTGTAAAGAAAAAAAATAAATTCGAGTTGCAGGTCAGAGAGTGACGTGACCTGAAATATGAAAAGGGTTCCCTGTTTTAAATCAAAATAAATTAAATTAACACGCAAATGGAATTTTTGGCCAAGAGCCTGGATATCATCTGAGGGGTTTGTGTGATTTTTTCGGGCTAAAAAAATATTCAAAATTAACATAAATAACCGAGAGGTTGATTCAATTATTAAAATTGAATACTTGAAGGCGGACTTATTACAAAAAAAAATCCCGGTAAATCTGCGGAGGAGGCGCATCATTTTAAATCCTAATTAAAATTCAAGTGCCTGTTTAGCCGGAGACCCGTAAAAAATCTGAAATATATAGACAGGAAGGGCTGGCGAAAAAAAAATACCGCGTAAATATTTGCTCTGCTAATCCGACAGCTTTCCACAAATCGCCCCTCACTCCCGCGCTTCAGCTGAAACATTTACGCGGAATTTCCCTAAAGGTCCAATGTTTTGCGCAAAATTAAAAAAATATATGTATATATATATGGAGTAATAAATTATTTAATCGATTTAAAGCTCGATGGGGATGATGCGTCGAGTTTATGTGGAACGCTGTACGGAAATAATTATTTTAGATTATATACCATGGGAGATTGCTCTAATTACTCTCGAAGAAATTAAGCACGATCAACATTTCAAACTGCCAACAAACTTCATCAATCACTACTATGATACATTATTATTTTTTATATGGTTAAAATATAAATTCCGTTGCGTATCATCGAAAGTTGCGCAAATCGAAGAAGAATAGGATGAAAATAAATAGTTTTTGCTCGAAGCATATATCCACTTTCGATCTTATTTCAGCATATATCCCTTTTATTGTATTGCCGCATTTCAATTTCTATCCAGGAGAAAATGCGATATTCAAGAGAGAGAGGCAGCGCTATTCCGCGAACCAATATGACAAAGTGTCCCAGATTCCTGTTTGCGGGCGACAGGAAGTGCCGGCATATGCGACTCAACAAATCAGCAGGAAGACTATCAAAAAGCAAACTTCAATAACATCAAAATCGTATATATCGACAAAATAAACTCGAGAGGTAAACATCTCGGGATGAGATATCGCGTAGACGGCTAGACCTCTTTGTTCGATTCGTCTATTTCTCTAATGACGTCGCAGCATATCCGGGATGAAAACGGCGCGGTATTAAAAAATAATTCGCGCTAAATGGATTTCGGGTTAACGAATTTATCTCTCTGGCGAATTGAACGGCGAAATTAATTAATGAAAAAAAATTCGGCACTTATAAATTTCAATATATATTCCGTTCGCGATTCATCGCGCACAGGAGAGCGATTTTTGCCCGTCGACACTTGGCAATTTTTGCTAAAAAAAAATAAAATTTTTGTGCATAAATCAATCTGTGGGTCGCGCGCGGTCCGGAAACGGGAGAGCAAAAATCATATTTTATCGCGAAAATATATTTTTATGTATATGTGAAAGTCAGTTTAATTTGAATCGAAAAGTCGCCTCATTTTTCCGCCGATCGTTTATTATGTGAGAGAAAAAAATTAATATTTTTTTTTCTCACCCGGGGACACGTCGAGAATTGAAATCGGAATCAATTGATATTTCGCGGGCGTTTTTCCGACCGAAAGGCCATTAAAATTTTCAATTTTGCCAAAAATTTTCCGACGCGGACTGTCGAAACTTTTCCTTTTTACAGAACCACATAATAAATAAGGCATTCGCGGTATTCTTGCGGAACAAGTGTTGTTGATAATTCTGCGAGTAGAACGCTCTGAATGGCAAATGAGTGGGGCGATGGGGTGAGAATGGAGGTCGGGGTCAGATCCGACCCCCGCACGTCCGTCAGGGAAAATTAGAAAAGGTCCCGTCGAAACATTCGTACTTTGCTCTTTATTTATTTTTTTTCCTTTTTTTTTTTGTAAAACCAGGCACCAATTTGTGCTTGTGAAATCTGGCAGAAGAATCAAGCGACTGTTAAAAAACATTTAAAACCCAATTAATTGGGGCAAATAATGGGGTTAAAAACAACTCGAGGGGAAAACGTATGACATTTTCCATCACGGAAATAAATAAACGCAGATCCTCAAAATGTTCATTAAGAAGTCTACATATCGAATATTATGAAAAGCTAGCATTCTCTATTTTTTCTATATAACAGCAATGGATCGATGTGCGAGTTTAAACGGGGGGTGGTTCAGTGAGTGGTTCCCAAATTATCCGTCAAATGAAGCGTGTCGTCTGCCGATGGTAATTTGGATACCACCCCAAAGGGGAACCTCATAAAAAAAAAACGAAGATAATTTGTAGTAATAATGAGGAAGAAACGCGATGGAATAAATTTGATTATAATATCACAGAAATCATCATAATTCATTGATTCGCGAAGCACGAGCGTAATTAAAAAGACTAATCTGCTTCGCGGATCATTAGCGCCGATTATTGAAATATTAGGGCGGAATGTCATAATTTTTTTTGATTCGATCCATTGATCTCTCGAGTGTGCAGCCACATGTCTTCTGCATTTTTGACCCGGTACATACGTGGAGCCGCGAGAACCTGCCTCCGTAACGGTACCACAGGCCGTGTTCTACTTACGGTAGCCTGGTAATATGACGAAATTAATCAATTGCCATTATATGGCGGAGATCGATAGAGTAACGGATCTTCTAGTCTGATATGGAGATTCATGCGAGATGCGACCGAGAGACAGGTGCACCACGCAATCAATTAAATTATATATTTAAAAAAAAATGTACAACCGAATCGGATGCTGTCACGCAATATACACGAATATTTGAAAATTGAGATGTCAATATATAACAACGTAATCATAATCGGTATTTAAAAAAACATTTTATTAAGCGCCCCAGCGATTTTAGAAATAACAGAAACTTATTAAAAAATAATTTGACTTATAATCATAAGCACAATATTATAATTATTATTATTTTAAGTGGCCTTTTAACCCTGAGGGGGGTATTTACCAACCGGAGGACACTATGCGATCTCCAGTAGAGACACGTCCATCTCAATCCTGATGTCAGGACTGTGACGGTCGTCCTCCAGGTTATC
>JAGXCT010037219.1:108748-134005 GCA_022495035.1 Philopotamus ludificatus | reverse complement strand
TACCAGGTATAATGTGGAATTTGCGCAAAAGATCGCACCAAAGGATCTTAAAGATAATTAAATCAAGCTTTTAAATAAAATAAAACAGCATTTATTTAAAATGATGTAACTTATTCTACTTTCATAAAAAGCTCTTATAATAATTGATTTACACATAATATATTGAAAGCAGAAAAAAGCTATTTTTTTATTTAAATTATTATTATATTAATATATTGTGGATAATTCTTTTATTTACAATAGTTAGTGTTTAACTGATAAGATTTTTAAGGAAATTTTCTAAAAATTCTAATTTTTTACATCTTGTATTAATTGATGACACAGAATGGTAATTAAAATTAAAAAAAATAGTTGTACTGTCCCTAGGCATATTTTTTGTAAATTACGTTATCACATTAATGATTTATTTGTGTTTCAGTGTACTGAATATCTTCTAAGAGTAATAAATATTATGATTATTTAATATTCTTTTTAATAAAATATTTAAGTTCGGATTTGATTATGTCGGAAAATGAGTTTTTCTAAGTAGTTTTCTATGCAATATATAGAAGAATTATTTTTTTGTACTTTAAAAATGCCTATCCTGATAGATAAATGAGCCATAAACTAACATTATTTATAGCCTAACCTTTTTCAATCTGTGAGTCAGACGTATGGCATGAGAGATTTTAAGCGAATATATTGAACTATGTTTTATTTTATTTATTTAAAAAAAAACAGATCCAACTTTATATACGCTTCTTATTCATACAACCAATAAATTATTTTATAAATTCGTTATATATATATTGAGAGTAACAGATAGTTTCGTCTGAAAATAATTACATATAAATAATAATTGTATAGAGGATTTTTTGATTGGTTTAGTTGAAGAGGAAATATTCCGTTTTTTCCGAAATTCTATTCCATATGATAGTGTGATAGTATTGAGATTGATTCGTCGATATCTGTATAAAGTTACAATTTCATTGGGCGATCGTGTCAGGCTACCAACGTTCAATGTCAAACAGTCGAGATTATGTCAGCCGAAATAATAAAACTGTCGAAGGGCAAGGGAAGAGAAAAAATCCGATATAGACGCAACCCTTTCCGGTTCGGGGCTATCGAAAACAATAAATATGTCATCCCTCGTCAAAATTGCTGGCAACGTTTCCACGTGGCGTCGAAAGCCGGCTGGAGGCGGTGGGTGGTGTCGATGGGTGGCGCCCCACAGGGTCCCGGGGGACGGGGCTCGTAAATGGTTAATGGGGTGAAAGTAGTTTTGTGTGCGTTACGGAGGTTGAGTATGATAATGGGGTGTTTCCACAGGAGTAGATATTATCTGACGGCGAAAGGTGGGAACAGTCGTGTAGCGGCCATTAAGAAAATTATAAGTTCTGAAACGGATATCGTAATTGGGCCGATGATAAACGGGGCTGAATAGTTTTCGACGGACGGAGCGATAATTTCGAAAACTTTGGCGGGAAACGAAATACGTAATTTCGGACACATACCTCAAACATTCGGTTCCGGCCAATTGGATCACGGGTGTCCGAAAATAATTTCGGTAGCGTTCGGACGGGCCGATAACAAATCTAGAACTGTATCGGGCCATTGAACATCGATTATTATGGATTCCATACGAGTGTGCCATTATTGTTCGGCAAACAAATGATTACCATCAGACGTTACATAATGTATTATGTTATGTAGTGGCGACAGAATCGTATCGGCGATTCGGAAAAGGAGCACGGTCATAAAAACGGACGAAATCGATACGCACAATGTAGGGCCCGCATGAAAAATAATAAGAAAAATGGATCAACGAAATATTAAAAAAATGATAATAAGAATAATTCCATGGACATTGAATCAACTTGTACAGAAATAAATCTATTGTAGGAATCGAACCATATAAATCCTCATAAATGGAGGAATCGAATTTCATAAAAAATCACGGAAAATGAGAACATACAATGCGCGACAACTGTTTGGCTTCACACATATTTTTTTAAGTACCTATTTAAAAAAACATATAATTTAATTTTAGAACGGAAGAGGTTCCAGAGGATTAAAAAGAAAAGTCTTTTTTTACACAGTAGATAAGTTCACCATGTTAAAAAGTTATAGAATTCATAGCAAAATTGAAGATTAGTCCCTAGATTTGAATAACCGTGTTATTTAAAAAAAATAATAGAAGTGAAAAAAGGTAATAATAAAAACACATCAAAAATAAATAATACCAAATAAAAAATAGTGTTTGTTGTTTTTGGTAGATCGTTTTATTTTAAAACGTGTAAAAAAGGATTTGATTGTATGTACACCAATCCCTCGATTTACGCGGTTTCACTTTTACGCGGTCAGAAAAAACAATATTTTTTTTAAGAAATCAAACATATTTTGTAGCAAGTGTCACTGAAATGCATATATTGCATCAGATTACTCCCACATCAACGACCAGAAGTCTGTAACCCCCTCCATTGAGCGTGCAGTACGTCAAATATTGTTGTAAGTTTTGCATCTCTTGCAAAAACTTATAAACTGAATGAATCTACTGTTCGTACAATTAAAAAAAACGAAATAACTGTTAGAAGAAGTGTCACCTCCGGATCCTTAATCAGTTCTAAATATACCTCATTCGTTAGAGATGTTATAAAATTTAAATGTCGATTTATTAAATCTATTTCTTAATAAAATTGTATTTTTTTATGCCTCGTTTTACGCTGTTTTCTGGAACCTATCTCCTTCTTTATATGAACTCGAAGTCTCGATTTACGCGGATTTTTATTTTCTGGAACCTATATATCATTTTTGTATGAACTTGAAGTCTCGATTTACGAGGTTTCGATTTACGCGTTTGTTTCCACCACCATGAGATTATAAAAAAAATCAACTATCAATTGTCAAATATTACCACTAAATGAATATATTTTTTCTAGAAAATTGCAGGACATAATTTTATATCGCGTAAAAGATGTTGTGCGTAAAACAAGGGATGAATATAATTTAATTTATACAAGAGCACACAGACTATCGTATGGCCCTGGCATTGAAGAGGCAATCATACAAAAAGCCTCTTTATTCAGGAAGTTTTCCTCTAACGATATGTATGTAAATTACAATAGGATATGAATCCAGATTTTTCCGGATATGAGATACGACCGGCGTATCGTTGCATCAATTTGCCCTGATTGACCCCGGCGAATGGAGCCGAGTCATGCTTCTGAAACGTAAGACGATAGGGCAGGGGCGGCCAACCGGCGACGGCATTATTTCAAATCAAATCTGCGATAAATCGTGCCCGCACGGAGGGTATGGAACGAGGTCTATTACGAGACGCGCTCTGTGATTTTGCCCTATCGATCGTCGCTAATGACCGAAACTTGGCCTCTGAAAAACCCGGATCATACAGCGCTGTCATCGGAAGAGGATTACCCGAAAAAAACCTAAAATATATTTGTTTTTATATAGACAATTTAATGTGCGATTATACAGTGAGACAGTGTGACGCGACTGGAACAATGTCGCAAAGTCGCAAAAACTTTGCGGCGACCTTCGTTCGTATTTACTGCATGGGACGATCCAACTTCAGACCCCAACTTTAGGGTTTATAATGTTGTGTGAGGAAGAGCTTAAATATTAAACGCGAAAAGTATGTGCGGTGGATAATTGTTGCGTGTTGGAATTGTGGATGAAGAATCTACTTAAAATAGAACGGAAGAAAACGACTTCATTTAAATATAGACAGCAATTAGATCGATTATACATACAAACTGCTTCGAAAATATTCGATATATATCGAAGCTTTTGCGATGAGATGTCGCATGCAGAAAAAAAATCATACGAATTTCCAAAAGGGTCAACGCGATGTTTCGTGTAGATTATTGTTCGCAATTGATTAGCGCCATAATTCAACGGCCGGTAATTGTTTACTTTAATATTCCATAAATCGGGGTTATGATCCCGGTTGCGAGCCAACACATCCTAACTACAATATTGAACGTTAACAACTATCGCAAACGGAACAAACTAACGTGTACACACAAGTTTGACCCTTTGCATGATGCCGGAATTAAATTCCGGTGCTTTGCCAATTAAACAATTTTCATGTTTGTGTCAAAACTTTTACCGGTACGAGAACATACTTTTTATTCGGAATTGTAAAATGGGGAAAGCGGCAGGGGGGAATAATTTATTTTATCGCAGGGTTTAACCATTAATCACCCGGGGTATAATCGGGCCCGGCGTATCTTTAACGTTGTTCCGCCATTAAACAAAACGCGCGGATGTAACCCTATGTAGATCGTGCCGGGATATGGCCGTACTGCTTTATTAATTTTTATCCTATTTCAGTTTTGATTCCTTGTCCTACATATGTCAAATTATGTACAAATCTGAGAAACGGATAAAGTGTGAGTGAAAATTTTCCGGCGAATTGAAAATGTATGCGTTGGAGGCAATCTATAGAAAAGTTACGCGTTTATCTGCCCTAGTTTTTACATTTTATACAATTTTTTACTTAAAAAAAGTCATATAGGTCTTCCGAATTGGTGTTCTTTAAGGTTAAAAAATCGACTAGATGACAAGTCGATTCTCAATGATAGTTTTTGTACAATATTTGTTTTAATCGAAGTGTTTCAAGTTCGACTTATATTTGATGATTATTACATTAGCTTACTATTAAAAATTAGGGATAATTTCTATGCCTTTTGATAGAGAATTTATCAATATCTTGACTTGAAATGCTTCGGACGACGCGGTTTTTTCGAGTCGCTGTTACGGATTAACGCTGTTAATTAAATTTAAATGTTAAAATCATCTTAATAAATTATTCCATATCAAAAAATTGTCAATTTTATGTTGTACTTTTTGTTTATCGTGATAACAATAATGTTTGTCTAGAACAAGAATTTTATTTGGGACCCGCCGTAGTTTTAGAATTACTAGTGCAGCCCTTTATAAAAAAGTTTACACAGGCCTGCACTAAAAGGAGGAGAGATTGCGGCGAAGAGGCCCCGGGCTGCGTAATATTAGGGCCCTCAACTTGGCAACTCAATATGTTACAAAAATATAGAAAAAATGCGAAACAGAACAACATTTAAAACAATTTTGAAGGGCCTATAAAATATGAGTTGTCCTAGGGCTCGCATTTTCTCTAAAAGGCCCTGGTCATAGTAAAAAATATATTTTCGATTTTTATTGGTCAAAGTTGAGGACATTTTGGCTAATTTCCCAAAATAAGCACCTTAATTTTTTATTGACAAAAATATCAGTAATTAAATAGTTACATATTTTTTTTTTTATTTCAAAACAATTTATTTCAATGTTGAAGTCCTCCAATTCTTCTTTGTTTCATCATCGTTTTTAGGCTATATTGATATATCGTCTTAATCTAATTTTTTAAATGATTAATTTGACTATAATACAAAAATGATAGTGCCGCGAAAAGCTTTTAGGAGGAAAGAAAATCAAGGACGTTCAAGTTCGAATAAAATATTAAAACCAATGAGTTGTAATGTCATATATACAAAATAAGAGCTCGCAATTTTACATCTAGGATTATCTATGTGTGTACATGGCAATATCGTATTTTTTTAAAGAGATCGCTCCACAGTTATATAATCTAATTTCAACGAGATTATGTTGAAAAAAAAATCGTTGCCAACATGGTGGTCTCTTGAACATTGTCTCCATTATGTCCACATAAACTTTATGTCTTTTAACCATGGCGCATATCGTATGTCAAAAAAGTGGCAATTTGCCACACAAAGCGACGTACAATACGCCATGCCCGTAAACAGTCAATTGTTGTCACATTGAATTATATATATGTACACATGTATATCAAATGCGAACGAAGACATGACGAACATATAACATAAGTGGGAAATTGTTACTTCTTTTTTTATGCTCGCGAACAAATATTGACAGAGTAACGAGCGAGCACCGTGTTTACATCCACCTCTATGTCCCTTTGAACCAAATCAATTTTCATCATATAAAAAATTCAAGACCCGCCCAGGAATCGCGGAATCAGTACAACATCGAACATACACGTGAAACTTTTAAAATTGATTACACGCATATATCGCGAGTGGATGCGAACAAAGGCGTCCATCAACCGATTCAGCCGCGTTTTGAATAAGACTTCATTGATTAGAAGGTGGCGCAGTGTTTTGACAACAATTAAAACTTTGTAAGATTGAAGGGTTCCACGAGGTGAAAGCGGAGGTGATAATGGAACACGGCGGCCTTTGTTCCCAAAGGGCGCAGACCTCGCTGAAAGGCCAGCGCACAAGGCACAAAGGGCAGAAGACAAACATGCCAATCAAATATGCTAAGGTGTGCGAAGGGAATTATTCACATGTTTAAACAACAATCGGGGCCGCGTACCCCGGTCCCTATTAGCGTTGATTATGCCGGCGGTTGGGTGTCAGGGATACCCTGGACTAAGCCTTTAACTCGGGAAGAGCCACGGAAGCAGTGACCCAAATGCCGCAAATAACAAAGAGTAATCAATGTATGTATCAATCTGCTTACGGACATATATAACAAAGCGTTATAAAAACAAAATCTCATCAAACAAGACCCATTATGACCGATGTTAATAATCATGCTGCAGGCGAGGGTCACCATGTGGAAGAATAAATAGATCTTAGATACATGATATTAAATCAGGAAAGATCTGCAAAGCCCTCGATATGTCTAACCAAACTAGGAAGAAAAGTATTCGTCAAATTGGTCTATGCCCAAAGAAGCTACATATATTCTAAGTAAACTAAAACGATAGGTCATCGACAGATGACCGTTCGTTTTTGTTTATCATCCTGTCCATGATAAAATGCCATCGACGATTGATGATCGAGATTTCTTTCAAAGAAGACTAAAGTTAAGCTCTACATCAGTGCTTCCCAATTACTTTCATGTCACGGCCCCCTAAATCTGAAAGAATTAATTCCCCCCCCCCGCCCAAAAAAAAAAAATATTTTATAGTTTTATTAAGATTATTTGCCAATAATATAATTACAATTTATATTAATCATCTCCTCGATTTACACGGTAGATAGGTTTCGAGAAAACGTGAATCGAAATTGTATATGATTTTTCCAATGTAAACCGTGTAGTAAATCGAATAGCATACAAAAATCGCATAATCGATTGTTTTTTTTAAAATACATAAATAACATAAAATTATTCTTTAAAATAAAATTATAGTCTTTTATTAATTAAATTATCTTTTATTTAATTACTTCCACCAGCATTTCTGAAAACCTGATTAGGAGAGAGAATTGATGGGCGCAAAATTTAACAAATTTTGTTGGATATTCCGTTGCATCTATATCGCCAGATGCAAGTCTACCCTATGTAGAGAGTGCGTCTTGATTCGAATCTTCGAACCAAGCTACGACTCGGCTGTGAAAGCCCGCTTCTTTCAGATAAAGAAGAGGATGGTAACTTCTCTTGCGAATTTTGTAAATCCGCAATGCTTTATTTTGTAATAGCGTTGGTATCAATTGGCATCCGTTTTCGCGGGTTTGGTCCTTCATCCAAACTGGCTATACCTTCTCCATACTTTCATTGCACATTTCCTCTGATATATAAAGTTGTGCTCTTGCATTCGTAGTGTGTTAGCTGCTACACTCTTTCTAATTGAGTTTTATTTTTTTAATGGTTCTTATTCTAGCTTCATTTATGCTATATAATTTAGCAACATCTATTACTCTTTCTCTCCATTTTCAAGCTTCATATTGACCTAAATGGCGGGAAGAGACATACCTACAGTGGAATGCACACCTACAGTGGAATGCACACCTACAGTGGAATGCACACCTACAGTGGAATGCATACCTACAGTGGGCGCACGATTATTCTTATTGATTATTTTCAACATTTATTTTCAACTTTTTTGGAAAAACCGTAAAAGTTGGAAATGTAAAAGTTCCAATCGAGGGGATAGGCACATGATGAGTATCCAGCATAAACTGTTGAAACTCTCCGCGAGATAGCGATCGTAATTTCACTATGATACAGCAAAACTCTGTGCACTGAATACATCTCTGTGCACAAAATACTAAATAATCTTGTTTCTAATTTATTATTATTTGTCATTATTTTTTTCTTTTATATTCTTATTTTTTTTCTTATTTATTCTCAGGAGGAGGATTCTGAGACGAATATTTAGAGCCGTATTCGACGACGGGGAATGACGTATTTGAAGCAACGAGGAGCTGTCACGTGTCAAGGATGCAGGACAGTTAGCCGCCGAAAAGGCGTATGCTTAACAATCCTACCTGTCCCCGGAGGAAAGGAAGACCCAGACCGAGGTGGTTGGACTGTATACAGAGGAGCACTGCATCATTGAAACTTATCGGAAGATGGAGCGACGTAGTGACAGACCGAATAAAATAGAGAGGATGTATGAGGTCAAGGCTCTACAATAAGGCTGTTGCGCCTATGATGATGTTGATATGGCGAATAGTGGAGCTAGATATGAAGGATAGTTGGCAAAATATGCAGTGAGGATATCGTAAAAATAATCACAGTGTTGGCGTAGACGTGGTCACGTGGTCCAACTTCGTCCTAGAGCGAATACTTATGAAACACTGGACCATTTTCAACCCTATAGCGTTGGTTTTTATAAAACGTTGAATTTTCCAGATTAAATTACATATTTCGTAAATATATAATAGAATGCCGAGAGAAATAAAGGACAATTCCCTTTGGTTAATAAATCCAACCCCAAATTTTGTATGGGTGTTTAATCTTCTTTAACGCGGATTTCTATAGCGTATAAAAGGGTTGATTGTACAGCAAAAAAATGTGAATAATTAATATGATATTAATAACCGTGATTTCCTCGGGAATTCCCCGGGATTTCCCCTTTCCTCGTGATTTCCCCGGGAAAGGGTTAGGATCAATTTAGGAAATCGAGGAGCTCTAAAAGGGAAGCATTTGACCTAAGATTTTATCAATACGACAGGCCTTTCTGCATCCGGAAGTCTCAAGATAAAAAAAATAGTGTACGTCCAGCAATGGATGTATAAAAAATGCTCAGAGTACTTACTGGTAGTTTGGGGCTAAGGGCACTGGGCCAATGGCGACGCTGTCGTGCGACGTCGAGTTGCTCCTGGTCCAGTAGTATGTCACCAGTTGGTATGAAGTCGTCGGACGGAAGCGGCATTGCAGCGTCACATTCTCCCCTTCTCTCGTATCTCGTTCTTCGCCGTGAACGCATGGCGACAGCATCAGTAGTAATGTGACTGAAAAAAAAATAGAATAAATTAAATTTCCAAATTCAAATTAAACTCGTCCGGGATATATTACTTTGCAGGATGCCATTAGGAGGTGCGTTAACGACACTACACGCCTAGGGATGTGTGTCGAAATTACAGAGGTATTTCCTTAGGAGCAGGTACATCATTAGCAGAAGCAGTGGGAGGTCCCCGTATGACGTCACCCGTTAAACCTAACCGTGAACGATCCCCGGTGGTACTGCGGCAATAAATTCATTATTTTCAGACCCAATTATCTGTACGCACATAGTTTGATGAGACGTGCTAATTTCAGGGAATAACACGGCCGCGGCTCACGGGCGGGTTAAAGATAAATATTTATGTTAATATACGGAAATTTCATTACGCCAAGCGACAAGATAAAGAAAAATATGAATTTATTCAGGCCCAAAATATTATCGTTACGTATTTCGCCAAAGAAAAAATATATGTATGCGCAAATGGTATGTAGATGCGGAGTATAGCGGAAGGGTTCAATTATCCCCGGAGGGCCGCGGTATCCCATACGAGAACTATTGATTTACATATATTCCGCATTTTATCCGGAGCTTTTCTTCAGTGTCATTTATAAATTTCAACCCTTTTCGCACGTTTGACTATTATAAGATCGCATGTCTTGGAAAGTTTAAATAATACGGTATTAGGCGGTACTTAAGTTGCTTTGCGACGATCATTTTACATAATTGCACGACATGCAATCTATATATGACGGTATACATACTCGTGTGCATGCGACTGTGTTCTGTGCAATTACAAGGGGATAATGACACAATCTGGATAATGGACCGGGTGGGTGATATGCCATCACGCCGTGGACATTGTGTCAATGTCTCGTTTACGACGGATCTTTCAAAATGAAGACCCGAAACTATCCCAAGCCAAGAAATTCGTAGATTATTTGAATAGCTGAAATGCCGACACTATTGCGCAATTGTGCAAAGCAGGATACGGGACAGAAACCGGGTCATTTTTAATGTTGAATATAAAAAAAAATCTCTGTCCCTCTGGCTATGACCCATCCGGCAGTTGAGCCAATATGGAATATGCGAGAGATGCGATAAAAAAAATATTGTAAACGCATTTCGTTTCATTTGTATCAGATATTTGGGATACTAACCCTTTATTTATTGAATTATGAAAATAAAATGTTTGTTCTACATATATATTTTTATTCTATATTTTATGCGGATGTACATAATAATATATACAAATATTCGCTTATAACTAAAGGTAAACCGATTTATATATTCAGATTGTTAACGGTAATGTATCGTATTAACCCTTTTACGATCGCATTGTTATACTTTGACAATGTTTCCAAATTATTTAACATTTCATATAATTTTGCCGCAAAATAAATAACGACCAGTTTAGCAATTGCATTTAAAAATATTATTTGTACGTAATATTGGATAATTATGAAAGTGGAATAAGTCAATGTTATCCTCACGCCAACGACACAAACTAAAATTTTGGTATAAAAGGTATTTATAAAAACAAATCTAGAATCCATAATTATGTAGTATTTTTCCAGCGGTTTAAAATATATATATTAATAATCCCTCAATTTGCACGGGATTTTTATGGGGTTTTGAACTAACGCGCTTCTTAAAACCGCGATTTTAAGTCATTTATGCCCGGTGTTTCAATTTTGGAACATTTTGGTTTTTTTTTATCACCATTACAATATCCATTGACGAATAAAAATAGAGATTGCATCGGTCGATAGCTGACAAGCGTGAGGAGCGTTTGGTTAAGTAATTTTTCAAGTTTGAACATGCGGGAGTGAGGGGGGGGGGTTTAAAGCATTATTTACATTCAATAAGAAAGAGCCAAGAGATATTTTATCACGTTTTTTTAAACGTATCCCTACTTTTTGTATAAGCTTCATGTATTTTATGATTATGGGATATTTTTAAAATCCGGGAACTTATTCCATGATTTTGTTAGTCATGTTTTTTGTGCGGTTTTTCATGGAATGTTTTTTTAAGGATGAGAGTATACGAATGCTATAGAATTGACGATTAATTAAATTTGAACAACATTATAGCGTTTGTTTGTATTCAAGGATCGTTATAATTTTTAAAAAATCTTGCCTGATTTTGTTTTCATCAGTGAGGTGTGAAGGAGAGTCCCTGGCAATGAAATTGTTTTTCAGGTAAAGATATGCCATTAGCGTTGACTGATGCGTATGTTGAGTTAATAGATGATCATAAAACTAAACTGAGGAGAAAGATTTTGAACACATTCATGATCAACAATAAAAAAAGATTTTTTAATGGAATAGAAGGACGCTAATGGATTGCATTTTCAATGCTGATCCTCGTCAAATAACATATCCGCCGAAAAAAAGAATATGAATCAGTATTCTACACTCGTATACTAAAATTAAATACAAACCCCGAGGTATTATATATAAATTTTATTCATTATGTACTTTTTGGGTCGAATATGACTTGGACAAGCAATTAGGAGATTATTATTTCTCTGTGTATTTAATTAAAACGAAGAAAGTTCACTTCAGTCTTCCGTCAAAACATACGTATGCAGATAGACACACAGACGTGTATGTTAAAGTAATGAAAATTGCCAAGTTTCAGGTAAGTTTCGGGCGAAACAGACATGCGTAGAGTCAGAGTCAAAACATCGCAGGAAGAAGAAGGCGAAAGTTCAGGAATGGGGCCGTCCGCGAAAGGCTTAAAAATACATGACAAGTCTCATACGTTTTGTTGATATTTCCCAATCATCCGACGGTACGAAAATGCAAATACGCTTCCCTTTCACGTTGGTGTTGTTTGCCGATGGCGGCAATAACACGGGGCCGGCTGAAAAACTTCAAATAAACCCCCGGCAAACAATTCCGCATATTCCGACATGAATAATGTATCGGAGAAATGCACAAAGGCTAACGATCGCTCAGCCCGCAGTTATTTGTTCGGCCGGAATGGCAAATACAAATTTTGCACAGCCCTCGCAACGGCGTGGACGACGTAAATATTTGGAATTCAACAAGTCCAATCCGATGAGTCCAATAACTCTGGCCGCCCCCGGACCAATTCCGGCCCAAGGATGCCTCCGATGCTTGAATTTATTTATTGGATTGGCCTGTATATTCTGACTGATCAGCAAGTCAACAAACAACAACAAAAAAATTGCCAATGCAGTATTTCGTTAAATGAAAATGTTGAACGTACTCGATGGTTAGAGGCCATCACGGTATTATGCGGTATATGAGATTTTAAATCTCTTCATTGAGCAGAGACTCACATTGTATAACATAATCGCATTATTGACGTTAGAAAAATAAAAAAAAAAACGATTCAAATATTTAAAATCGCATAGCGGTCAATTTATTCTTTCGTGAAAAGTCGAGAAAAATACACGAAATACAATTTGAATTAAATAAGTAACACAATGGTGGCACAAGTTTTACGTAGGGCTTCCGCATAAAGCGCTAATAAAAAAATCATAACGGAATTCGCCATTGTGCGGGAGAAGAAGAATTATGGCAAAAAAAGAAGTAAATTTGCAACACAAAAGTCGCATTAAAACACCGTAAGACGGAAACTATAGAAAACTTTTAGCGACACACACACATATATATACGCCCAAACGAAAGTTCTATTACATCTTTAACAGGATTAGGGTGTGGTCGCCTGCAATTGAATGTTTATAATTTATTTAAAAAATACATTGCGCCGGTTTTATCTTTTTGTGTCTTTTAATTAACAACTTGGTCAGCGTATGGCCGCCGAAATCTGTTGGCGCCCATAAAAAAACGACGCCCTGAGCAAGTTTCCGTTTTTTTTTCTCTCGCCTCTCCCGAGCGTCCCTCTTTTTACGTCTTCATACGGAACGACGCCCTAAAACGCCCTATAAATCTGGCATAAATAGCGGCACAAAAGAGCGGTAAAACCGCGTGATAAACACGACCGAGTCTCACTCTATAAAAGTGAGGACGTGTGTGGAAGTGGTTAACGATGCGGATGCGGCGTAACATGTTGGTTTGGAGGTTAATTAAGCTGGCGAAGCGGCCCAGAGCCGATAAGATCCCACTGAAAGTTCCAGTCAGGAGATCGTGAAACCGAATATCAAAAGTTAGTTTTGCAAAGTTACTTATGCTGTTATAATATTAACATTTTATTGAAAATCAAATCGACTATTTATATAGACAGCAAACCAAGAGAACATTTGTTATGCTTATATTATGCCATATAATAAAGTTATATATTTAAAGAGAATTCTCCGGTTCATGGAACTAAGAGAGGCTGATGGTAGTTGACAACGTGGGGAAGGGGAAGATCAGATAAGATCAAGTGTCAACAGATCTTCGGGTTGTTAAATCCAGGGAGGAAGTCGTTCAAAATAAATCTCATCATGGTCACGCTCTTCAGGCATGAGGCATCGACCGAAGAGAAATATGTTGTACTCATGTACGAGGGTGAGCCAACTATTATCTGCACTCCATCTACAGACTTACTTATCATATATTAATCATTAACTCTTATTTCTTTTCAATGCACACGATCTGTAAATAAGCATTCGTATATCTGCATAATAATATTTTTAGATGAGTAACAAATGTATCGATGTTTTCACGTCTGCATTATCAAGAATTCTATTTTTATTCACTCTTCAAAAATCTTTTTTCACTAGAAATTGTTGAGAATCTCGATAAAATTCGTTATTTTTAACTTTTTATATAATTTATTATAAATTAATTGATTTAATTAAATTGGACCAATCGCAAAATTTCTGTTTGAAAAAGTTGAAATAATAAATTTATCAAAAACAACACTGAAACGATTAAATGTTGAGCCTGAGGAAAATACGGTAATGGATATATAAATAAAGCATTAAATTTAACATAAGAAGAACAATTACAATATCCTTCAGAGTGATGGACAAAACAGCTGATGAACATTACAGGACACTGACAAAAGGGATAAACTCCTACAAAACAACTGGAATATTGATAGGACAATCCTAAATTTCTAAAAACAGCATTGAATATAATAAAACGTCGAACAGAAAGAGAGAAACTTTTTAATCTCTGAAATTTTTCTTTGGAAAAAAATAGAACAAGGAAAAATCAATAGATTTTTTTACAGAATAAATATTTCGTTTCATTTCGTCAAAATAATCGGTTATTAATTTTTCTAATATATAATATAATTCGCATTTTCTATATTCAGATTTTTTTTATATATATTAAAAACAGGTTTTCGAACCGATATTTTTTTCATTCCAGTTCAATAAAAAATAGCAGATTTTACGTTTTTTGTGAAGCTCAGAATGTTTATTTTTTAAACGTGTTTCAGGGCTTCGAACCGGAATTGAATAGAAAACGATAAACCGCTAAAAATCGTTTTTATTGTCGATACAAAAAACCGGAGCTGAACCGAAAAGATATAACGGTTCATTTAGGTATATTATATTTTTTAAGACAAAATATAACATTTAAAATTTAATCAATCAGAGATGAACTGAAAAAACATAATGTTTTCGGAACAAAAGCTGGAACCGAAAAATAACGGTTCGAAGCCCTGATTAAAATATTTCATAAAGGTTCATTGCTCAATGTATATTTAACAAAAATTTAATTATTATATCATTAATAATATTTTCTAGCGAAATACATATATTTTCAATTATGATCAAATAAAAAATCTAAATCCCGGATTAAGATCTGCCCAAAGCTGAATTTATTGAGTCTAGCCACGAATCGTATTATAAAAAGCACTGACATTCTATCTCTATATTTTTCAGTATTTATGCTTATAGCATAGCACTTGGTATGATACGGTTTTACATTTAAAATTCAATTTCTTAAGGTGTCAATTCCGTATTATACGCTGAAAAATGAAAAGTAGGAATTTTGCTGTTTGTGTCACATAAAAAATAAGAAATATTTAGGCAAAGCTTAACGCCTGAACAGTGCAGGTATTGGAGACTTTGAAAGAATTGTCGGGGGCGAATTTCGCATTGCGAGATTAATAATAAAATACGAAATCCAGTCGCAGTTATCGTGCAATATGGAATCCCTTGTGTTCCATTCCTTTTTCATGTCGGATTGAACTCTGCGAGATCGCCATTGTAAATTGAATTACTCTCACGGCTTCCAATGACGCTAATGGACTTTTGTACTGAAAGCCTTGTTGAGACTGCGACCGGCCTGCCTGTATTGAAGACCGACGGTTAAAAGTATGAAAATGGAACAAAAAGTACGCAAAAAAAAGTCCTCGGAGAATTAAGCGATCGAAAGTATTTCACGATTTTGTGGAAAATTCTCCAGAAAACAATTAAATATATGTTTGACGCTGAAATTATGTCCATAATATATATATTTTTTAAAAAAAAAATAAGATACGATTATGGATGTTCAGATCATTGTCCTTGTACATACAAATGATATAATATATTCAATTACGACTAGTCTCGCAATCATTTTTAATGCCATCTTTTCATTTCCTGACGTGTGGCATCGAACCAGCAGCCTCAGCATGAAGCAACGATATCGTGGGAATATCCCACGATGTAATAGCTCATTGTTACATTTACATATTCTTGAAAATTTCATTATGACGCGCCATTTTTCGACAATTTATCGCTGCGATTGAACAAAGTTGCGCGGTGGATGGAAAAAAGCTTTGAATGTAAAAAAAATGGGTATACAAGTGGCCATAAAGGGGTTGCACATTGTAATGCATCCGCAAAAGTGCAATTCCGGGAAATCTTAACAGCTTATGGCGGTCGGTAGTTGGCGCAACTACCCGCGATCTGATATCGGACGACGATTCTCAAAGCGTCGCTTAGATTCATCTGCATTATGTATTCGTTACGTTTCGCAATTTCGGTATCCGCATTAAATATTGCGTCAATATTTCTCGCACTCGAATAATTTGTTATCTCCGCTATATATATACGACAAGTCATTAGAGCAGCTGATTAGTGCAATTATTTAATATTGCGCAATTCGCGGTTGAGAAATCGCTGTTACATTTCATAGGAAATGCAATACAGTGTTATTCCGTAGCGATTAGGGCACTGTGTATGTTATTAATCCTGTTCAGGTTTAAATGTCGTGCAAATTAAGTTTATTTTTTTTATGCGGAACGGATTTCCGCAGGAAGTATCAGCAAAAAATGAATATTTTTTCCCCGGGAAACGCCAGTTCAAAAGATCTGTAAACAATGAGAGCAGAAACGGAATAAAGGACAACCCTTTTCCGGGCCCTTTAACTACATAAGCGATTTTCCGCGACAAAAAAGTCGCTCGTTTTTAGAAGACTGAAAATATACTATTTTTTTTGGCGAGTCTTTTTTTAAATGTAATATTAAACACGGGATGGATATCATAACGCCACTTTGCAACATTGTAGATTAATTTCGTCATAAAGATTGAGTGGCCGTAATGTTCTATTGCCGCAATAATAAGTGAAGTTGTAAAAATGGATATTTCGCAAAAACTATGTATATATTAGCGGCACAAAAAGAAATAGCACATTAATTTAATTTATCTTTGAGGTCAGTTTTTGCCCAAAATAAGACGAAATATTTTTTAAATAAATTTTATAATGTAAACGATTTAAAGCAAGATTATTATGGACTGTCCATTGGAGAATCATTGCAGAAATTCACATCTCCATGGTACTCAGTACAGTTACATTTAAATTGCATCTGTGAATGCAGTAAAATGGGTCTCGAACGTCGTGTGAATTATCTCAGGATAACAAAGATGAACTAAGAAACGTCTGCATACCTTTGTAGCCAAGACAAAGAATTTAGGAATTAAATTCAAAGGTTCTACCACTTACGTGCATCACCTCCACATTTTTTTTTAAATCCATGGACAATACATCAAGCGAAAAACGTTTTAGAATATACGACATTCGTATTTCTAAAACGGTTGCAAATACTGATAGAAAATACAGGCAAGCCTCATATAGGGTCAAGAAAGGGACTAGCCTAAAAATACCACCCTATAGAAGACTAGGAATCCATAGAAAATCTGGGACGATCCATCACAGCAGCTCAAAACCAATCGCGTCGTCCGAAAGGGGTCTATTTATAAAAGGAAAATAGACCTCCAAGTATTGTTGTTTTTATTTTTTTCGCAAATGCGGACAATAAAGGCAATGATTATTCATAATATTTATTCGTTAGACTTTTTTAGACAAATACAAAAATTTTGTGATATGTAGAATTTATATTAAAAACTTGGGGTCCCTAATTTAGGATTTTTCCATTCACATATTTTAAATGAACTCGTTGTATTTTATCGTCAATTAAAGGTCATTGACGTTGAAAGAATTTTGAAGAAAACGGCGATCTAGAAGGAAGCACTATACGAGGGACTACCGCACACGCCGCTCTATGGCAGAAATAACTATAGGAGGGTTGACTGTTTATTTTATTGTATGATTTTTCTACTGTTTATAAATGCGCAGTTTCTTTTCGGTCCCCCTAATACGTAATATGTTTATTATCGCTTGAGATAACAGGCTAGAAAAAAATATTACAAATATGTACATCATTCAGTCGCAAAGTGTCTATGCAAAAAGAGTAGCAGGATAAGTGACTATAAAAAAAAATAGTTTTCCTAAGACGTAACACACTATCTGTACGCCGTAGAGCGCCAGAAAAAGGCAGTGAATCTGGGACGAAAGCGGATGTAATATATTATTTACTCGTAAAAGATTAAATGCGTAAGTAAAAATAATATATAAATATAAAAAAAAATTGTGCGTATGTTTCAGCAGAATTCTGCTCTATTGACCTGCCCGAAGGTTGATGAGGATATGTTCTCGGTTCGATAAAAAAAAATCATTCGACCCCGTCAATTTTATTCAATCGAAAGGCAATTTCTGTACAAGTAAAATTTATGCGATAACGACCCGGCGAAGGGTCGGTATCGAAATTAATGGCCGATATGAAAGTGCCGACGTTAAATCGAAATTATTGGATCCGATATTATTTGTGTTGTTTCAGCTCCGCGCTGAGAAAATAAACTTCTGGATCAGCCGTAGATAACATATATATATTTTTTTAATGTTTTCACCGAGTCTATCCACCTCGTTACTGTAAAATGACCAAATATTTAAATGGTAATTGTGGTTGGTTAACGGCATTTCGGTTCAATGATACGTCAAGCCAAGCCAACGAACTAATTAAGGATCGTGTTACGGTCCACGAAAAATACTAATTAACAATCTGTCACGTTAATCCTATCGCACGTATTTTTTTACCATGCGCAATGTGGCCTTTCTCTCTTTCTATTACATCTCGCGACAAACAAATTATGAAAGGATTACATCGTAGTTTCGTCGGACATTATGACAGATCCGACACCTGGAAAAAAACAGAACTAAACGCCTTAATTACAGGCGGCAATGACAGGTAGCCGTATTTATGTGCGCGTTAACTATAACTGCGATAGAATCATGTTTGACCACGAAGAGTCCGCAATCAAGAGTGATCGATCTTTGAAGATGGTGTGGGCATTCCGAATGTACTAACCGATTCGTGCCTGTCATCTCAGATGTAATTCCGTCTGATTTATGCGTCACGATAGCGCGTGCGCACACATATCGTGATATATAAATTTTTGGGCGATGGAAGGATATCCCGATTGCAGTAGTCTTCGGTCAAATGAACTGGATCACCGTCGGCGTGACGATCGTCGTAATTATTTTTACCGAAGTGTAACGAATGCGCGTGATGGATATCGGTTCCGGCGGTTTAATCGATGTCGTTTCTCCAGGAGGTGGATATGGGACAGAGGCTCAATTACTCCGAAATCCCCACTCGGGCCACAACTCACTCCGACGTTATGTCCAAAGAATACAAGCTTACGAGCCACGGCGGGCATGTGCAGCTAGTGGATCATGGACGTGGCCAATTTACCTGGTGGCTGGTTCTCTGCCACCGGAATGAACTCGTGCGGTATTAAACGCATTAAAGATGCTCCAATGCGACACTATTTATAATACCATTACGGGTATTAAGCCACGAGCCATAAAGAAGAACGGCTTCCTTATAAGATATTATGCATGCGGATAACGTCGGGGTTCTATGAGATTAGGGTGTACGAATCGGTTAATTTCTAAATGTTTTAATAAGACCACTTTGTACTAAATAAATAGATTGTTTTTATTTAATATTACATATTAAAGAACTGATTAAATAAGTACATGGTAGTCAGTAAACCATAAGAGACGTCATTGCTTGAGCGTAAACTATTAGTATTTTTTTTGTGAATGCGCGAGTTATTTGATTGCTCTCGTCAAATTTCCATTTTTATTTAAATTATGTGATTTTAACAATATTAAATCATTAAAAAATTCTTAAATTACATCTCTCCGTTTGCACGGCTTTCGATTTGCACGGTTTTTTTCTTCAAAAAAATATTTTAAAAATGCTATCGCGTTGTTTTTCCTACAATTTGTAAGCAATGAGATCGTGCTTTGCTATTTTAGCAAGAAATTCTACAATGCGTAGCTAGATAACAAAAAACTAAATAAAATAGACAAACACAAAAAAACTTGTTAGTGCCGACAGAATATTGAAGAAAATTAAATTGAAAGCTTGAGTGATGGGTAGGGCCATGTTTAAGAATTATTGAAAGTAGATTTTTAAACATAATCAATAAATTATTATGAAAATGGTATAAGTCACAACTTTCAAGAAATCTGTAAACATATGTACGTATATTTTAAATTTTTAATATATTTAACTGATCTGTCACGGCGGCTCGAAAACAACGGCGTCGCCCGATATGGTTTATTTACTATGAAATTAATTTATGAAAATAGACCCCAGGATTTCAAGTCAAAATATTGTTGAATTCCTTATCTTGACTTTGTTTAAAAAAATATTTTAAGAATAAAAATAATTATTCCAAAAAATCCAAAATATCGACTAAATATTAAGTAAAAGACGTGTACACGTCGACGTCCCCCCGCAGACTGCGCTGCACGCCGAGTTCTCGCGGGACCTGTCTATAATATTTATTCTTTAGACCTTTTTAGACCAAATTTATATTATAAGTGTAATTCGAGAAAAATCTAAAATTTGGGGTTCCAAATAGACCCCGTCGGCAAGGCCAGGTTAAGGATAATTAGTGAGTTGCGCATGAGCGAGTCATTCTGACGTCATTATCTAATCTGTGAAATAATGAAAATTCTTTCTTAACATTCGCGGCATATTAAAGTTGAATATAATGCAATACGTATTTGATTTAATATAATATGAGAAATGTGTCATTTTATTATCATTAGTCAACCTTCAGATAGGGATCACGTTATAGAAGGCCGCCCTATAGAAAACTAGGAGCATATAAAATTTGAAATTAGGTTTATTATTTTTATATTGTAAATTGAACGAAATCAACGAATTGCACACAATTTCCATAATTACGAAAGATGTAATTTGAGCGTAAAAATTGAGCGTTTTATAGAGAACGGCCGTCTAGTGGGAGGCACTATAGGAGGGACTGCCGCAGATGCCGCTCTATAGCTAGAAGCGCTATAGATGGTTTACTGTATTTGACTGTTATTGTTCCGAATGAAAATAATAGATGCTGAAAATTATTGTGAAACCGTTCAAGTGCAGTAAAATCAAATCGTTAAGATTTGGATCTTAGCAATGTTCTATCTACCCGAGTATAGGAGATAACGCGAAATAATAAAGATGATCTGTTGAGTCGACCAAGCGCATCTCTGCAGACTAATCGAACAATCGCTTTAACTGAATGCATGAAGCGAAAATTCTAAACGATTGAACTAGGGCATTTACTTGATGTTGGTAGAAAATATTGATATGATAATTTTCCAAATCGACGGACTCGAATCCTTCATTTTTTGCATAGATTATCACAGTGTCATGCGCATATTATTACACATCGAGAGACTTAATGACAGGCCGCCTAATAATTCAACGATTGCCATAAAAGCCCAGATTGTGGGCACGTAAACGGCATTCGAATTAACCGGATCGTAAAGCCCATTGCTAAAATATTTACCGTTCCCCGAGCATAATGGGCCGCCGTTTAAGTATGGATGATCCACGGATGCGATTCCGTTCGGTACAATGGAACGGCAGTCGATATTGTATCGTTACTCTTTATGGGCCCGGGGATGTCGTGCCGGTGCCGAGTTACTTCAATCGTAATGACACGAATTATTCCAATTTCGCTTCATATTCCGATGGCTGCCGGTTTATTGCCGGGCGACATGGACCGTGACTGCTTCGGCGGGCGTACGCAGGAGACGGGATCTGCAAACCACTCCGGCGTGAGATATGGACGGAGACATTAAAAATTATGGCCGCGGAAAGAGCAATGCTGGAATTACGGAAGACGGAATGGCGGGCGATGTACGGAGAAGAGTTCCATTTTCAGAAATATGGCTAATTCTATTCTTAAGAAAATGGGGAGCAAATGCGACGCATCGCCGATTACTATTCATTATATTAGAACCAAAAAGAAATCGCGTATTTTATACAACATAAAACCATTTTTGAAAAAATATAGAAAAAATAATTGAAAAGATCGTTTAAGTCGTTTTTAATATTTGGCTCCTTTGTCCAGTCGATTAAAACACTGCGCTACCAAGGTAAGCTGATTTTTGTAGGGTTGAAAAAAGAAGCTGAAGAGGTTATAAAGTAGATATAAAACGAAGAGAGACGATATATTTAAAACTTGCTGTAATTGGCACAGCATCGCGGAGAATAAAGAAGCGTCAAGTGCCGATAAAGAAGCTGCGTTTCCTGGTCTTGAGACAATCAAGGCTATGATAAAAGAATGTGACTATACAGTCAAACATGGATTAGACTGACTTAGGAATGAGTTCTGAAAGAAGATGCATAAAAGGACCTTTATCGCATTTGAAAAAAAAATCTATCCTGGCTTTAAGGTTTGTAAAGCTTTTCCAAGCAATTAGATTAGTTAATAATGTCATCTGTTGGATTCAAAGTCAGATGCTGACAATCTGAATTATCTGAATCTTCAGACCCAGTTCCACCAGAAAAATACATGACAATTTTATTAAATATTTTTCATTTAAATTACTGTTTTTGTTAGTTCTTGGTTCCAATTAAACATGATATAAATGTATATAAAATTAAAAAAACCTAACATCAAATTTTGTATTGACGCCTAGTCTTCTATAGGGCGAGTTTCTATAGCGTGGTCGCTATCTCGGCGCTATAGTAGAGTCGACTGTATTTATATGCAAAGGTTTACCATGACTTCACTATCACAGGGAGAGATCATTTTTCAAACGAGGATCTGTCTCAATGAATGATTTTTATACATCATTATCAAATTTTGAAGTTCGTCCTTTAGCTGAATTTGTATCGTTTAATTTAAGTCTTTGAAACCAAGATTGTTAGTACTAGAACATAAATTCCAGTGATCATCATAAAATGTGTTATTTCTTTATTCACTAATAGTTTAAAAAAATGGCAAATTATATAATGAGTTCAAGGCTGATTTTAATTGTGCATAATCCGGAACGCGAATTAATCAAGCTGTGCCATAAAAGTTCAAATTATACTGGAATAATTTGAAATGTTGCCAGAACAAAGAAGTAGTTGCCCGAGAATAATCCGGCGTTAACTCTGGCGCGTTCGACCTACAAGACTCGGAACATTTCCATTTACTTGAAGCAATTAAAGCCTCGGAGGGATCATCTCTTGAGGTTCTTCCTTTTTTTTATTGCCGTAATATTTCGCAGCTTTTGTCACTCAAGCGGGGGCGGCCAAATGGAAGAGAGTGGACGTCCAATATATATATATACAGAGTCGGGGCCAAAGGGGCATAAAGACGAAGAAAAAAAAGATGAAATTGTAAATTAGAGGGGCGAAAAAGATTTGCCTTAATTTTAATATATTTCTCCTCGACCGGAGTCAAATTAAAAAACGTCAGTCGGTGACAGGTGGATGAAAGAGGAATGTAAATTTCTGAATATAAATATTTAAAGAGATGTAATAAAGTAAGCCATTAATGGAAATGTTTAACAAACCGGGCATTATTGCTAAAATTCGCGCGGCACAATCCGTAAAATTTAATGGGAAATATTAAAATATTCGTCGCGCATATTAAACAATTCAGAGTGAGGCCCTGTATTCTGAAAAAACATCCCGAATCAAATGCGCATGCCCACGCCGTATGAATCAGCGATCTGATCTGGCTGCCCAAGGCAATACTAATCAGATTGATATCACATTACATCAAAAATATGTGTATGCCTGGACCGGAATTTCAGAATTAGCGTAGGTATTAGGATTTATTACTTTCTATGCTACCGTGAATTATTGCGCGATCGATTAGAAATGCGATTGGCCACGGACTATTAGTGCATTTGAGGAAGTACGTATAATGTTGCCTTTTTTGTTCAGTAAGATTTAGTGGTGTTGTGTAATAATTACAGTGGTTACAGGTCGAGATATATTATGTAGATATACGATCGAAAATTGGTTCGATTCTCCTGGCGGAAGACAGTGAAGAATTGGCCATCGCCATTAACACGGAATATCAAAGTATATTTCGCACGAAGCGTATTAAACGTATAGTTGACATTAATTTCGTGCGATGTATACGATATGCAAAGGAAATAGGCATTCTTCCGGTTTGTTTCGGTAGTAACCACTGGATACGGAAGGGAAAGTCAATACAAAGTACCGACGAAGACATTAGCCTTTCCCAGAATTTTCCATTATACGTCGGATCAGATTCTCGGGGGAAGATTCGTCCATAAATTCGCTCAATTTTTATAAAAAAAAAAACACATAATAAAGTATCGCATTCGTGTATTTTATAATACAAGTTCAGTGCAGGCTGAGCGGAACGCCATTGAAGATTGAAAATGTAATATGATTTATTCCCGAGTTTTACAGACACAATCCGAGAACACGTGTCCGCCTCACAAGAAGAAGAGCGCAACCGCCAAATACACACATCTCCACTCAATCGGATTTTGCTCGGTACACGTTCAATCTTGTTGTTGGTCGCCTGCCTGCACCACGGTTGCCCCTGTCTCCGATAAACACGGTTCAACGAGCAACCAGACATTGTTCCAGCGGTTTGTTTGCACCGAGAACACTCTATCCCCAGTACGAAATTAAAAAAATTCTCACGTGATAAATACGAAAAACGGTATTTACGTATAACTCGATTTTTTTGTTGTTTTCTCATCGCAAGGAGATCGTGTTACGATAATGGCTAAGGGTCGTTAACGTAAATTTAATCAGTGCTATCACAAGCCGACCTTTGAAATGATGGTTTAGTAAGGTCGATGGCAATAAAAAGGTTTACAGATTGTGAATACGAATGATGGCATTTTACATGTTACATCCGACCCCAGTGCTCCAGAGGAGGACGAGGGGCTCGTTAAAACAGAATGCTCTCTAAACCGAGAGATTCTATCGCATTAATTGCGTTGAAATTTACATCCAATCAAAAAATTAATTAAAGCAATGATTTTCCATATCGCTGCAATTTTTAACACAGCCTATTCTGCGGTTTAGTGCATATTATACCACTGTGGTACGTTACTGTTAATGGACCAATAAAAAATACGGTTTAACACGTCCATGCAGCCGGTGCTACATTGTATAACTTTGTAATTCTTTAATAATAAAGTTATTTCGGATTTATTACACGATGTCGGTTGACGATCGGCAGTTACATTGCCACTGCGATGTAAAATATGAACGTTAACGATTGAGCTTTTTTATGTACACCTGATGCACCGTAGATGCGTCTCAGATTGGGACACAGATACCAAAAATAAATCTATGTGTAGGTAAAAATATTTTCATGGGATATCATCATTTGTCAGCCACAAGACTCTCACACACTGAGGGCATGGGCCTTGCCAAACTCTTGAATGTCAGTCGAGGCCAAAGGAACCTGAGTCTCACAAGTGAAGTGAGGGCTCCCCTTTCGTGTCCATACCGCGGGGACACAAGCCGTCTTGGTATGC
>JAGXCT010037219.1:87789-107969 GCA_022495035.1 Philopotamus ludificatus | reverse complement strand
TATACTGGCTCTGTGGTGAGAAATCCGTTAGAGACCAGATTTATTTATGCACATAAGTATATGTGTACACGAACATGTACATACTTTTTCAGGAGTGCACTATTTTGTTAGGTATGTATCAAAGTTTACTTGGGTATTAAGTCAACTCAATGCAGGATTATGTTGACTATAATATAAAATATTGTTTATAAGAGGTGCTGACCATCAATTGTAATGGCATGGTAGATGGGTGAGTTTCATTTCCTATCCACCCATATATATGAAGGTAAGTTTCATTCCATTTCATTAGCTACCCCTCCTCCCCCGGTAGGGGTTGTGAGGGGATAAGTAGATATTCCGAATCCTTGTGTTATTCGTGGAATAGTTATAGAGGGTGACCAAGAGAGTGGCCTTCTTAGCTATAAAATTGTTCATATTTTATTATTTAGAAAGTAAGGAATAGCATAAAAAAAACTTTTACAGGTATGTTGTTTGCCGATTCATCACGGCGGCTCGAAACCAATCAAGTCGTCCGAAGGGGGTCTATTAACACTCTAGGAGCCGTTCACGCCTTTTGGCGTGAGAGCCATACCCCCACTTGGCAATGTAGAGGTATGGTCAAACATTTTTTTCTGATAACGATGCACAGTGTAATTCTACTATTTGACCACAGATAGATACACGTGCATGTTAGCTTGGATTATCATTACTTGAAACCATGCGGCCCCCAAGCTAGGTTTGATGTAAAACCTTGCGGCTCATAAAGTGTTAATTATGGAAAGTAGTAGCCAAGCATTTCAAGTCAAAATATTGATAAAATCTTCATCAATATCTTGACTTTTTAAAAAAAAAAAGATTATTCTAAGAATAAAAAAAGTTATTATTGACATGCTTCATAATTTGGTCGATATTTTGGATTTTTCTACTAATCAATATGACGCGTAAATGACACACACTCGGCGGTGTCCTGCCGCAGACTGATACATATTAACGATCAAATGTATCATACGCCAAATTTCATATAATTTATATATTTTTCTTGTTAAATATCACATAATTACAATCTCCACCATTTTTTGAAAGTTCAGAAAGAAAGGAAAATTCAAGAAATTCATTTTTCGTCCTTCAAAAAGTGATAAAGAGATCAGACTTTGGGAAACCCTGGTTTAACCCCCTCCCATGAACACAATGAAAAATGACACTGCTTCTAATTTTCACTTTTACCATATGAAATAAATATTTTTTTCAGGATATAATATGAAAGATCTGACCTTAATGCATCCTTTTAATACATCCACAACGCTCGATATAGATTGAAGATGAAATGTTAACTGACCTGAAATAAAAAAAAATATTAGTTATATAGTATACTATTAAAAACAGCACAATATTATTCGTTGTTCATAAATTATAAAATAATATTGTGAATTAATTTTAAATGAAAAAGCTGAGGGGCGTCGAAGAAAATTGCTCTCCATTGGAAGATTGCAGCAGGGGATTGGGTATCATGTCAACACACCCATCGTTCTAAAGTCAGGTGCGCCGGATTAAAATGCAAATTGAAGTGGCGGGCAGAGGCATAGGTTCTACCGCCACCCCTATCGACGCCGGGTTCGCGACAGATGCATTATCACGCCGAGGAGCATCTGGCAAACACCAAAACTCTCCGAATCCCGGCTCACGGCACGTCGGACTTGGCGGTGTAATTTTCGAGTTAAGATTGAGTTTAAGCCTCGGCCCCGGATAATCCGCGCGTGTTTGATTTCGACCCCCCCATGAAGTTAAAACTTTGACATTTCGACCGGATAGACCGGGGTGAACGGAAGGAGCAAGTTGCTGATGACAAAAGCATTCTGTGTTTGCTCGATCTCGGTCAGACGTATTTGCTCCGGTCCCCATCCAGGGACACGTATGAACCACTCGCGCCCATTCCGCATATATTCATCAGGGATCCGCTGTTTACATCTCATTAGGCTAACAAAATCGTACGAGGCGAATCTCGAAGATGCCAGCAACCGAAGGCCGAAATTAATTTCGGATCGTAAAAATGAAATGTTTGATTATTCAATATTCGCGAGGAATATTCGGTCTACAATAAAACTGAGAATGATAAAATGAACTAAGCACCCAATAAACCGAGGAAAGATATCGAGGGAAGAATTTGATATTACAAACGTGGGTGGTAATGGCGAATGGCTCCAGTGCCGAAAATAAATTTCCTTGAAGAAGAGTCTAAAATTAATTCTAATCAAATTGAAAATATTGAAAATAATTGCATATTTTACCGTATAATATTTCAATATTATTTTGCACGATTATGGATTTCATTAATCATCACATAAAAAAAGGATCAAATTGTCTTAGCATTTAAGCGATATTTATCTTTTTTAGTAATCAATCTGGCGCAGAGATGATATTGCAGTTTGTATTGAACATCTTTATCGAACAAAAGGTCGTACGGATACATTTTTTGAATGTCAAACGCAAAGTTGATGAGCGCGCCTATTGCAAAACACGGATTACATGTACGCTTATATATTTTTTATCGAACATAATGCCATCAATTTCAAGTCTAAAAAGTAAATTTAATTTGGCATGTAAAGTCTTCTCTTTTTTTGAACGTCGCATAATTAATCATGTAAATGGACTGAAACGCTTTTAAAAATGGTGGAGATTTATGAGTGAAAATTATAAAAATAAATTTTTCGTGCCCAAAAAAAAAACCCGGGGAGCATTACCGAGGAGGTGGCGCACAAGTGTAACGATGTACCGCGGAAACATCAAACAGCGAGTGGTAGGAGACGCTAATAAAAGACGCGAGAGCGCTCCGCTACTGATTAATAGGCAGCGTCGCTCAACAAACGACTTCAATTTACTTGCCGACTCTTGAACGCACGATCTGATTGCGCGCAGTTCGATCAAATCTCCGATGTATCGGATTAAGTGTGTTCCTTTCGAAAACTCCGCTGGAACACAGCCAGCCGCCGGTACGAACTTTGTTTCGATTTATGAAACAATACGATGTGTGTCAATTGCGTGGAGAAAATGCTGAATTTACGGCGAGGATCGCGAACGGGCTTCGATGCCATAAGACAGATGGGATGGGGGAGGGGGCAGATCAGAAGGGCGTCGCGGAGAAAAGCGCGTCATACGTCAACGTGTATATACATATGTCACGATTAACTCAGCATCATAAATTTTATTATGAATAAAGTAGTTAACTGTAACAAAGATTTGATTATTTTAAAATGTTAGACTTTGGGAAATCCTACTAATAAATCGGCTCCTACTAATCCTACTAATCCTACTAATCCTACTAATAAAAATGCTGGACGTCCATTCTAACACACTTCTAATTATTTTCGATATAGAAAAGACATAAGAACAAATATCAAGACAAATCCTTACTTCTTGCCTGGACACAGTGGGAGGGTAAGATCCGATATCAACAGTGGTAGAAGATACAAGTCCAATGCCAGGAATGGCGGGAGGAAAAACTCTCTACAAAAATCCGCATACCGGTTTGGATAACCGCGTCCTAGACACAAAAAGAGAGCCCTATAACATAGTGAGAGACTCTTTGCCTTCGACTACTGTTAGTGAGGCTCATACACTCAGCAAAAGAGTATCTCGTGACTGGCTAATGATGATGATAGAAAAGATAATAGATAACAATAGCATATCGAAGGAATAATAGCGCTTGTAATGTGGTATTTCTGAAAATTGTTAAAAATTTTATAGATTGAATGCGTCAAGAAGGAAAGCTTATTTAATACTTCGGACAAATCATTCGTGGACCAAACTATCGCCTTCTATAGATCATAGCGGAGGCAAAAGTAAAAGGCAAATGAAGACGTAAAGAAGCAGTGATGGCTTTGCAACCAACATTCGCAAGTAAATTTCCGGTTTTGGAGGTCCAATTGTACAAGCTCGCAAAGGACAGAGAACTATACAGAAGGTTGCAAAAGTTCAGTAGATCCGAAAATATTCGAAGGACCCAAATGTAATATAGTATTTTTTTTTATGAAACTAAAACTCATATATCTAATCATTTATTAAACTTAATTATACAAAATAATTACCAATATTTTCTATGATCTTTTGCCATCTATTAGGAAAATCTAAATTGCCTTTCTTATAAAACTCGGTTTAGAATAGAAATAGTCCAAAAGGGCCGATTATATTACATCTTTTGATTTAAAAATCCCGTAAATAATGCTCCAATGAGCGAAAAAGCTGATAATCGGATGAAGTCTGAAGAATAAGCTGGATGCAATAAATCTGTCAAACCCAAATGTTGCGACTCTTCAGTAACTAATAGATACCGCGCCTCATGTGTTTGTTTCTTTCAGTCAACGCATGGGGACCCAAATGCCTTCTTTTTTAATCTTTCCCAATATTTTCAGGTATCTTTGAGTTAATAAAGGCTTGGTTCGATAATTCATCGATAAGAGTCAGATTTTTTTCAACCTCTTCTTTCAGGGCTGCTTCATCTACTTCACGGAAATTTCCACTCTAGACTCATTTTTCAAATCAATATTGCCTGATTTAAATTTTTTGAATTATCTTTGAAATTTCCTGATGTTTAATGCGTCTCCATAAACATCGCAAATATTTTTTGTTGCCTGCGTTGCGTTTTTTTTGGCGTGAAACTGAAACAGCATACAGCTACGAAAATGTTTTTCGTAAGGACACGTCTCGGTCAATATTAAAGGGACACGTAATTTTTTTTTTCTATGCAAAAGGAAGATTGGAGACTATATTGTATGTACTCTTGTATTTCTTGGTTTTTATAAATAGTCGTGCCGAATTCAACGATACCTATCCACCTTAACAACAAGGAAATACTGGAGCCTGGTTTCTTGAAGTTTGACTTGAATTGGTGTTGCTCCAGATTCCTGATGAATTTATTTTTTGAGCGTAAGCAGAGATTTTTTAAGGCTTATTGTTTGCACCTTGCTTATTGTGTGGTATGGTTTGATCTGTTGAAGACTCGTGTACCAAAATTGCAACCTAATTTTTAAGCACTATTTCTGAACACGCCGATTCAAATTATTCAAATGATGTTCAGAATTCAAATTATCAGTTGCCGGCGTCTACATAAATGGGGTCGTATTCAAATCGTCCAGTTTGAGATAAGGCAATGCCTCAAATACTGATCGATTCGTTAATAACTGGCCATTGAGGAGCGGTGTCCCGCATACTGCAGCAGTGAGCCGAATTGTTAACCTACCCTCGGTGCGAAATTGCTTACCCTCGGGATCCGGTTTCCGCCCCATACACTCCGGTTACCGGTCGTCGGCCAGGCAAACAGAAGCCTCATTTTCAGCAGCGCCATGATTTGCCTGAGCCCGCAGCGCCCTGCACTTTGTTGCACTGCCGGCGCAGCTACAACTAATGTCCGGGCGTTTACGCTCCGCCTGCTCTTTTGATCTTGATTTAAGTGAAATGAGCTTTTGTGAGCTTTACAATTGGCCATGTCCGCCGCATGGAAACTTTGAATCCGGGGGCCATGGGATTGCATTGTTGCCGCATTCCGTGTAATCACATTGCAATTCAACAGTGTAAATTGTCCTTTGAAACAATTTCGATGACACTATGTCGCAGAAAATTCCGGTAAAAATATAAATTATTATGGCAGGAATACGTGACTTATATCATTTTTATAATAATACGTCCATATAAAAATAATACTAATTTAAATTAATATCATTCGTGATGAGCGAGCTGGGGTTGGAAAAAAGTGATATAAATGGAAAAGAGAATGAAAAAATATTATGATGATATGGATAGTAGATAAATAATCAGTTTAAAATAAAATTATTTTATCTGGTCGTAATATAAATATTTTATTATTAATTGTCGTGTTGTCGCCGCATCACAAAACCGGCCCGTTTGTGTTACGCTCCATCTTTATTACATTATAAAGGCAATTTTGTTCTAGCCGAAAGTTACTCACTCCGAATACTTTGTACCCAAATTGTTTCCTGCTAAAACACAATTTGCACAAAACTCGCTAAAATCGTCTACCACATTATGCTATGCAAGAAAATGGAATAAAAAAAGGCGCGTTATTATTTATTTCGTAGTGTCCATCACGTTTCGTTGTTATAACCTCCACATGGCGAATTGGAGATCCAAAACACCCGACAAAATAATCCGTGACAACGAGCACATCGAATACAGGGTGATTCCGGGACTCCGGCAAACGACCCGGGCATTTGTTAACGCCGAAACGGCAACGGAGCAGAAATTGCAGAATGTCCTGACCCAAATAGAGGGAATATCCTCGCTCCATAACTGGATAGGGACGCAGAAGTTTCTGCAATCGACGATATTGCATAACGCTCCAACCCAAATTGCATTATGTCCGTATAATAATAATTATATTTTTTTTTTTTGCATTAAAGTTAGGTTCAACGACATCTTGAAAAGGGACACGGACGAAAAACCGACGCTGATAACATCAGATATTTATGCGGTTAACTGCCGGGTCTTATCACTTCATTAGTAAAATGCGTACGTGGTTAACTACACCACGTCCCAACAATTTCGTCCGGAAAATTCAATTAAAAAAGAGTTGAGCAAATACGTTCTCGAATTTGTGGGTGCCACTCGTGTGATTATGCAAATTCTCAAATTTACCACGCGTAAATCTCTCACAATTTCTTACAAGGAAAAAATAATAAAAAAAAAACAATAGCCGTGCGAAAACTGCTACCGAGTTTTTCATAAAATACGATCGCTAAGACAATGGATCGTTTTAGAGGCAGCCAGCTACAAATATGACAATTAACCGTTTAAGTATATGAGAAGTAGACGTTAAATAAATTCTAGACGATGATATAAACGTATTGTGCAAGAGAGCATCGACTCTTGATGCAAGATTTGCAAAAAAAAAATGCATGTATTAGAAAATATTATCGTACGTAACTGCTCGGATGAATAAAATAAAATATTGCGGACGATAATAAATAAGTAAAAAAAATCACAATTATACTAAAACCTTTCACATTCAAAGATAATGGATTTCGAAACATAATAAAGGAAAATACGGGAATGGAATGAGAAACGAGAAACTTGCTACAGTTGAACTTCGATTGCATATTGTAATTGAATTTATCACAGTGGAAACTTTTAATCATTTACATTTTCCATAATAGCCAAAGGCGCAATTCTATAGATCGATAACAAAACTATGCAATATTTTCCACTAGGGTTAATTCCCACTTAACACTATTGGCCGGTGTCTGAAATCAGTGCTAATTGGATCGAATCATTATCGGACACGTCGATATTAATACATTTCTTTAACAAATAGTGTGAAGCGTATCGGAATGGAGCAGCTTAAGTCTCTAGGAACTAAATTAGTGAGATAAAAGAAAGAAAATCCCGTCCAATTTATTTTATTACGCTTAAGAGCAATATTGATTTTTTTATTGTGCCGAATTGGGTCGAATAACTTTTTATTAAAAACACCTGACATGACCTTTTCGGCAAATTGAAAGTGTATCAGACAATTTAATACTAACTGTATTGCCCTGCAGTCAATAGGGGTTCGAACTTTTCATCCCCTTGCCCCCAGACAAAAGGGACAGACCGGAACACCGGGTCTCGGAAGTTGTTTTCCAACACTCAAATATTCGCACAAGGACGCTTTTCTACATTTTTTTTGTATTTTTGAAATGGCTATATAATATATATATATATTTCGAGCTATACTCTTGAGATCCCCACGGGGTGCAGGAATTACAGTGAGCCGGAAATATGTCTTGCCAAAAAAAGGGGAGAGAATAAGGGAAAATCTTTGATAAAAGACAAAATTAATTGTTAAAATATCTTTCAATTACATCGTCGGCGAAAATCTTTCGGCGGGGAAAAGCTACTGTTTATAATGGCGGCCACTTCATTTGCATTGTGAATCCGCAGAATGTAGAGCAGATGTCTTTTATGTTGAGCTGATATTGTATCTTAATTATGAATCTCTTAAAATGTTAATTTTCCGTAACAATATTTTTTAAGAGTTTTTCTTTTCACTCTATATATGACTTTTATTGCGAAACATTTTTGTCATGTACACGAAAAATAAATTAGAAAAACGGTCATGCATTCCAAATGTCACGGTTGGTCCAGCACAAGAGCTCTCTGAATATATACGACTTGCCGACTGTACGTGCGGACCAAAATTGACTTCCTTATTGGTGATTTAATGCCTTTAAAAGAACAGTGAAAAAAATCTGGACAAAAAAGAAAATGTCTCCGTGCCATTGTTCCCTTTTATTTATTGATAAAAGTATATATCGCAAAGAAACAGCACGGTGCCATTGAGTGAAAATATGCACAAATGCTGATCCGAAAATAAAAAAAACTTCGTACAATATTTCCCATCTCCATTCCATGAATTTTGATTTCCCAAATGGTAACAACCCGTGTGATCACAATCGAATAAATCTGTACCGTGTGGCTCGCCTCGCATAAACACAATTAGGCCAATGGCCTGCGGGTTAATTCTCCAGCAAAAAGCTGGAGATTTTTCGGCTCGGGGGTGCGTTAAATCTTTATTACCGAGATAATGTCCTGTGTCGATTCCGCACGACACGACCTGTGTGACCGGCTTTATCTTTTTTTTCCCAACCCCAGCTCGTTCATCATAGCAGACGGTAATTAAAATTAATATTATTTTTTAAAAATTAATACGGATAATTTGGCTCTTTATCATGTGCGCATGCGTTAGTCATTCTACTGCTTTTGGAGAATTCATCCCCTGCGGCGATAATATATTTTATTCTAAGCACATTAACGAAATTTTTAATAAACTTTTCGCGACATTCAGTAACATATATATGTTATAATTTCTCCAGGAACTATCCTGGACGATTTTACAATCTAATTGGTTAATTATTGACCTCATATTATCTCTCGATTTTATTTTCACGTACATGGATACTTTTTATCAAAGGCTTCTTCTATTAATTAAATAAAACATGTTAACGAATAATTATTAATCGAAAAAAGTAAAACCGTCGCAATTTCTAAGACAGCATTTTAAAATAAAACTAATTATTTACAATTATTGAAACCATGTTAGAGTTATATATAGTTACTAGATTTTTTTTTAAATTCAGAACAGCAGAAATGCTGTATCTTTGAAGTACATGTTAATTTATTGGCATCTTGACCCATTCAATGCTCATTATTTTTCACAAATATTTCCGTGATCAGGGCTTAAAATTGTTTTTTTTTTCGGTCCGGTTTTTAGATTTAATTAAATATATCGTAAAATATATTCTGGTTTTTGGTTGAGTTATTAGGACGCGTAATATTCCCGAGATAAAGTTGTATGTCTATCTGGCATAGTATTCCTGAGGGACAGAAATGCTGTACCTCTAAAGTACCGTATTATTTGATACGGAGAGAAAGTTGTAACTGTTTTATACTAAAAAAAATATTGGCAGGAATTTTGACGTGTCTATTTAATTCCGACAAGAAGTAGACTTTGGACATAATTCGTACATTTTGTATAAAAAACCTAAGAATAATCAATTGGTGTATTTTGTTGAAAAGTTAAAAGATGTTTTGTATTAAAATATATAAGTTTCTTTAAATAGAGAAAATCAAAACTGGTCGTAGAGCATGTGCTGATTGCAAATCGCTATGGCTAGGCTCTTTGAACATGTCAAATATTTAGTAAAGGCATAAAGTTTATTATTGTATTGCAAAATTTAATTTAATTTCAAAGCATAATATAATAATTTATACAAAATATTTTCGGTTCTATATTATCATGTTATTTATTTGCGCCGCGTATATAAATAAACTTTTCGCAATACGACTTTGAGCGCAAAACTTTCAATAGTGTCGCACAAGTCCCCCGACCCCAATTTTTAGGATTACTAACGCCGTAGGGCCAAAAACTAAACTTTTGATTCGAGACCCCTGAAAAAGGTCCGCTTTATTTGGAAAATGAATACCCGTAGGGATTCCGGAGCTAAAGCGAAATCTCATTAACGCTCGCGGTAAACTATAAACACTTTCATTAGCGGAGGTGGCACGCGTGCCAGTTGATGCTATCTCCAGTCGTATTTCATTCAAATGAGGCCCTTTTATTTACGAGACCCCTGGGTTAGCCGAGTATGGGGGTATGCCGAGAGAGAGAGAGAGACTGGTGGGGTGGACAGGTGACATACGTCACGAATAATCCCACATTTGCCCAAATACGCTTTCTGACCCAAATAAAAATGCTTTGTGTCAAACGACGCTTGAGTCCCACCCACTTGGGCTAATTACTCGTGACGTTTTCATTTGCCGTTCTTTCGCTCGCGCGTCAAGCACAGTATTGAATGCGCGTCGGAAAATACATAATTCACCGATGGATTCATCAGATACGTATCCCAATTTGTCAAGCCGTCTGCCGACAGGTTGATGAATGTTAATATAGAATATAAGGAAAATATAGAAAATTGCATGAATAAAATATCAGCCGTGGATGTGCTCAATCTTTATTTCGCCATTAATATTTAAAGAAAATTTATTCAACGGGAGTCAGCGATAAGCCGCGGATACGCCGAGCCGCAAAATCGTATATAATCCCGCGAAAATTAGTCAAATGGCACATTTTTAATGTTTAACTTAACGACAAACCCACTAATCTGAACGCATTATTGCGGACAGTTTATCAACTCTTCACTTTGTGATCATAATTAAAGCTGACACTTCACCGCCGAGCTCGACTTTGCAAAACAATCCGTAGCGAATAATCTGCATAAACATGAGACCTGGACTGGGTTTATAATAGAGAGAGAGAGAGAGGGAGACTGTAGGCGTTTGTGCGTGCCAAACACGCCTTTGAACTTAAAATGCAGGGAGAAATAAATATATTTTTAATAATAAAGTTTATAAAAGAAAAGATCCACTCGACGATGGGACAAAGAGTCCCTTTCAATTATGTCTGGTTTGAGCTCTGCAGAAAAATTCATATTCCCAGCAGGAATGGGTCCAATTTGAGAGCGACTGTCTTCAGATATCAGATATGAATATATTTCGACTAATTGAGCAAATCGGATTTGTGTAGAGATTTTGAGACTTGAATAAATACATATAAAAACATTCGAATCAAACTCTTAGCGATCGACAAATTGTAATTATTTCGTGAAAAAAAAACCCTAGGGATTTAGATTATTAATATAATTTTCAATAATAATCAAATTTTATTTTCATAAAAAAATCTTGTTCAGAATATAAATCAAGGTTGTTCTCATATAATAATTGCGAAACAAAATTTGAGCAATGTAAAAGTAATATTGTGTAATGCATGCTTTTTGGTCTTGGACAACGAATTTATATATTTTACATTTTCTAAATTCTCGGAATTAATTACGCAGTCTCAGAATTACGGATATTTCTCAAGACAGAGTAAATGAGTAATAAAACGCTGAATAGATTTAAAATAAATATAATGCAATTTGGAAATAAATATGTAACAGTTTTTTTAAATAAATTTGGATTTAATACTTTTTCATTGATTATTTGAACGTTGCAGAGACAGGCGTGCAAAGATGATGACATTTGGAAACCATGCGTTGGAAGAAGAATAAGAAAATGATTTTGGACTAACTGCCATGATCTGGTGTAGAGGCGAAAGGAGAAAAAAAACAAAATAAAAACAGGCAAATATTATATAAAAATGGGAACAGAGTATACCTTTTCAAATTAAAAAAAATATCGAGGGTGCGTTGATAAGAACCTCTCATAACCGCAGTTGAAATTTGATTGGGAATACTGAACAACCTAATATCCCGAGAGATGAAGTAAATATATTTCTTATTTATATATTGTTTGAAATATCGGATAAAATTATATTTAGACGTCAATCATGATTTTAAAAATTTAAATCGACAATAAAAAATTAAAAGATGCATTTAAATCGGAATAATCTACAAAATTCAATTATAAGGTATGTAAATCTCTGATTAAGTATAATCCTTGCTTAATTATTAAATAATATAATCAGAGAGACTCGCATATGCATGGTTTATTTTAGTACAGTTAGCGGCGGCTCGTGACTTTAAAAACAGGTGGGGTATGATGAGGTTGAAATGCCCTCCCTTATGATATGTATTGTTCACGAAATCAAATGAAAATATGAAAACTTTAATAAACAAAACTCTTAATATAAATTTATATATTTACTAAGAAAATCAAATGGAAATCGGTTTATTAATAAAATTTTGAATCAGCATTCGATCGAATTATGTAAACTTTAAAAGATTTTCATCAATCAGTTGATGGTGATATTTAAATTCCAGAAAAGAGAAATGCAAAAGATAATCGAGAAACATTGATGGTGTCGTTTATTTATCGAAACGAGTGGAAAATATAGACCAGCGGGGCATATACAGGTCTGCCCCAAACAGTGCTTTACGCAGCAAACATAAAGGGATCTTCTGTATACGGTAATACGGAACTTTTGTCTTTACTTACACTACCTAGCCAAACAACAACACTCGTTCGCGCCAAAACTACCAACCACGTGACCAGGGCAGATACAAGAATTGCTAAATACATACGCATACGGTTCTGTTTTTTTTATTAGGAGAAATGTGTGTGGGGCAGGGCCCCGGTTGCCCCTAAGAACGAGCCGCTCCGGAGTTAAAATATATCGAAAAATCGAATAAAATAGATCTTGGATGCCGTTCGAAATATATAAAGAATTTAGGAATTTAACTGGAAAAATATAAAAAAAATATGTATAGTATGTCTATGTAATATAATACTTTGCAGAAGTTAAATAAAAAAAAAATACATAAAAAATATTTGTTGGATGGATTTTTAATACCATCAGTCGAAAGTTTGCCGCCGCTACTTTCATGACATTAAAAAATATATATCCAGTAAAAAGACGTTGCGATACAATTACTCCAGTTTTGCATCATTAAATCCGAGTATACGACCGCTCCTATTCCATAACCGTCGGAGTTATATAAAATCGCTGTATCCAGTGAAAATGTCATAGAGAGAAATAGAGAGAAATTTACTTTTATGTGTAAAATCAACATTCTAATGGGCCATATTGTATTTTGGCGAACGTACCCCTCGACGATGGAAATATTTATGGAGTTATGAGCAGCGGGCCGCGTTCTATGAATCCGTGTTTACGACGGTTTTACACTGAAAATCCAATAACTAGTTATTTGCTGTCAGACGCCATCGGACTTTTGTATAATGCCCCGCGTTTAATGTTGTTTGCGTTCACGTGTACTATTCCAATAATTTTAATTAATTCAAAATGGAGGCTATGATTTTAATCATCTGACCCATTGAGCAGAAACATAATTAGAACAATGTTGACTGTACACAGAAAACTTTTAATAAATTATTTCTGCGTCAAAAGGTTAATCATTCATTCCATTGTTGGAATGATCAAATATCACTTCATTTAACTTGAAATAAATTCCGTGAGAAATTTTCTGAATCGTTTTTATTGAATAGAAATCGACAGTCGTTAATGCCCGCTCTCTTCTCGTCTTTCGCACTCTTTATAAATTAGACCTGATAAAAGCCACTTTTCCTATGATAAAACCCTGAGAGCGTTTCCTGCTAGATCCGTATATTCTTTCTGAAGTTTTTTTTTTTTTTTACTTTTTTCTGATATGATGTTCGGAAACTACTCGGAACTTTTCGGGGTGTCTAAGTAGAAATCCCCGACGCTTTCGTCCCATTTCTCGACACACTTTTCCATTGCGCGATTCAGATCTACGTTTCTGCCGCTACTTCTTCCTACGTTATCCCCCTACCCGTTTCGTTTTGATAACGTGACATTTATTTTCAATTTGGAGATTTCTCCGGCGACGTTATCTTACGTACCGGATTCCTTTTTGGACACGACGCAAAGTAAGTTTCACCTGAAAAATTGTCCGTGATGGATTAACCTAATTATGTATCCGAACAACTTCCGATCTGATATCGCACTTCAGCAGATTATCCATCAATGACACACTATAATTAGATACACATTGATGAGACGCTAGCGAAAAAAACACGAGGATACATATTCACCGATGCTTGTAATCCGGTGTTATGGCGTGATCCATTACCGACAGTTGATAATACATGCACTTAAGTGCTTTCACGCAATGCAATAGAAAATCTGGATCTGATGTAAATAGAGCAAAAAAATACGGCACTCGTGAAAGCGACGGCTAATGACAACTTTTCGTATTATTGCACGTGGACAGTTTTTTTATGTGCAGCATCATGCAAATGTACCATCAGTCCAAACAAAGAATGGGCTTTAATGTGTGTAATTGTCTTCGCGGTGTATTTAATTATACACGAGCCGAGATCCGTGAGCACGAACAATTCAGAAATATTGCAAGAAATACCGGAAAGACAATGGGTATGTACGGAGAAGAGGCGTCTGCGGTGGATGGTGTAGGATGGAGATGGAAGCAAAACAAAGGCGTTAAACTTAACTCACCTACCCAAAGAATGGAGCTCGTTAAAGAATACAATTAAACAAATGCAACTAACTGCATTTGTTTACGTTGTTATTATGTATATTCATACTTAACGAGAAATTCAACTGCTTTACATATTCAAACACTAAGATTATTTTAACCCTTTCATCGTTAGTTTTAGTATAACTAGTGAGTTCTAGAATTCCGAATGAATCGAATGAACACATTTATGTATTCTGCTTCCAGCGAGATTGTGCAATTGACAGTTGTCACGTCGGGATGACCAGTGGTTTTTTGTTGGGATTCTTATTATGATTCAATACAAATAAAAATGTTCGAACATAATAATACCGATTGATTATTTCAGTTAAATATTTTTTAGATAGATGATTGCCGCTAAGATTGCTAGATATCAGGGGTCGGCAACCCACATAGTAATGGGCTTTCATTGTGGGAGATTTTTAAATAAAATTTGTTCTTTCATCATATATCGTATATTTCGTCAATATCTGTGGAATGTCATATTCAAGTTTTTGAATCCAAGTCCAAGAAGAAAAAATGCACAACAATCGTGCGAAGTGTGAATGTTTTGATATTAAAAGGTGGACTCTCTGCAGCCGAAAAAATTATGGAATAAACACCAGAAAAAAAAGGTAATAAATTAATTTGTATGTAATTTGTGCACGGTATAAACGTTTTATATGTAAACCGTGTAAAAAGATATCGAAAAACCTATTAAAAAATCGAATAAAATAGATTTTGGATGAAAAATAAATTCAGTGTAAAATGTACAGTGCTATTTTTAAAACTACAGTGAACCCCCGTTTTTACATGCCCGGAATTTACGTTTTCTCGCTTTTTGCGTTTTATTTTATAAAATCTCGTTTTATTTTAGTATCCTGATTCTAATCCCAAATCTACGTTTTCCCTATAATTACGTTTTTTATCAGTCCCTTCAAAAAAGGAAAAAGGGGTTTCACCGTATTTAAAAGACAAAAAATAATTTATTTCTGAATTGTATTTCCATTTTTTTTTAAATAAGGCATACTATGGGTTCTTACTATGAATTAAAATAAAACATATATAATGGTTATGCTTAAAATATTTTTGGAAGCACAATAGGGGAATATTTGTGTCGCTTTGATTTTCTTTCATAAACGCTAAGCTTGCTTCTGCAACTTCTTAAAAAGATTCATTACACTGATTCAAATATTCATTGCAGGTATTATAGAATTCATATACATTATTTTTTTTATTAAAAGGACACCCTCAAAAATAGGTATGTGTAGAAAAACATCCCGGTAGGTTTAATTTAAATTCAATTTGTCTACGACCTCCCAAATATATTTCGCGATCCCTACTTTGAGAATCAAGATCGGTGTTACCTGTGACGCTTAAAATTTAAATTAAAAAAATCGGCCGGTCGTATTCAGGGGGAAAATACGGAAATATTTACAAACAATTAAATTAACGGTCGAGTATCGCATTACAGCGCGGGTGTGATTAAAATGATTCCGATGTAAATTTTTACCGCTGTGCATATATGTATATAAATATATTTTCAAATTAAAAATTCCGCACGCGATGTGGCATTACGCCACATTCGCATATTTACACTGTCGCCGAACAGGTGTCGGAAAACAATTCGAATCGTGCGCCTTATGCAAATATTTGTACGCGCTTTTCCGGGACGAAGGAGGCGCGCTAAAACAAATAAATGAAAACGGCAATTAACCGCCAGCCATCCGATCACTATCACGAGATGGCGGGATAGCGCGAAAAGCTCTTTTTATTCGGCGAGGCCCCGCCTTTTGATTAATTGGCCGCGGCTTAGGTTCGCAATAAATAAGCGTTCAGGCAATTTGCGCGCGTAAAAAAGGCTTTAATCACTTTATTGCGGGCATCGGTCAAATTGAGAATTGTTTGGCCGGGTAGGAGTTGCGCACGTACGCGATAAGCCCCTACGGAGTTATTGCCGTGCGTAAGCGATAAAAAGGGGTTTCATAATCAAACAATACCAACGGCTGGTGATCCCTGGAGATTTATGGCGTGCAAGAGCCACCAGTCCCATCGCGGCCCGCTTAATGACAGAACAAACTGCGGGTGCATGCTCGTGAGGGATGGCCCTCTGGAGGACTGGGCGACGAATTATAAATAAAAATGATTTCCCATGCCCGGAAAATATGGGTCACGGTCGCGAAAATCATTCATATTTCAGGTCGGATCTGTTCTTTGACAAAATTATGTATTTTCGATATGAAAAACGGTTTTGTAATAACACGGTTCAAATAAACGGACTAATTTACTTTAAGCGGTTATAAATAAAATCCAATTTCATGAACGCCCCCAGCTTTTCTATTTAAAATAACGCAAAATGATTTATTTCCCTAAACTTCATAAAAATTATGATTGTAATTTATGAATTTCGCGGGTTGTATAAGTTACTTTTTTTTATTGTTTTGTTGATACACTTGTCCCTGACGAATCTTGACGTCGGTAGCCATATTGGATAAAATCAAAATATGGAACATATTTTGACCCCAAACTACACCGCTATGATGCACTAGCCTCCGTATTCGCTGGACCTATTCACATAAATAAAAAAATTGCAATGAAAGGACGAGAAGTTTGTCCATTATAAACCGATCCGTCACGGCGGCTCGAAACCGATCGCGTCGTCCGAGGGGTCTATTTATTTATAATAGATAATAGACCTCAAACATTTCAAGTCAATATATTTTTTTTTTAAAAAATGGATTATTCTAAGAATAAAAATAGTTAAAGTATGTTTTAGATTTTTCTTCAAATCAATATGACGCGCACACTCGGCGATATCCCGCCAAAGACTGAGGATGCGCCGCCGAGTTCTCGTGTATCTAGTACGTTTCACTAGCATATATACCAGTTGTTTTTATTTTTTTCCTAATTGCAGGACAATTTAATGGTCAAACAAGGTCAATGATTATTTATAAAATGTATTCTTGAAACTCTTTTGGACAAATACAAAAACTTGGGGTCCCAAATAGACCCCAAGTTTTAAAGAAAAACGATAATTATGTGTATTTTGAGATAAAACGTTTTACATTCAATTTTTAATATTTTATATTTATTTATTTCGTCATAAAAAAATGTCTTTGAGCAAATTAATTTAATCAAAAACTGCGCATAATTTTTTTACGCGTAAAAAAGAATGAAATTCAGAGAAATAGATTTTTTCCATATATTTATTACACATATTTCTGCAATCAGGAGCTCAATAAGTTCGGAATAACAATATTTCTATATATCTGCTTCAGGTGCTTTGTCTATTTTCGGATGTAGGCGATCTACTTATTTATGTGTTGATTATTGGGAAGCTGGAATAATTCTGGAGCTTCTAATACGGTCATAAGGCGATACTTATTTTTTCTTCTCGTAGTAGCCCCCCCTCCTTATGGAGAAGTTGAAGTAAAATTGTATTTTTAACGTGTTATGGAATGGAATGGAATCTTTAACATTCTTTGGTAGTACTAAATCTCAAACGCTATCAACCGATATATATATATGTTGATAGTTTCGCTCTCTTTTCGCTAAACTCCGATTTGATTTAATAATAATGAATTGGGATATATTATGAAACTAATTGGGATAGAATGGCGGTAATATGTAGATGTACATACATATAATAATATAACACTTTAATATATTGACCATATATGATTCATAGGATGTTAATTAATTTAATGGATATAACATCAACAAATATCAATTATCCAAAATATAGTTGAGGTTATGCTGTAAACCTCAATTAATTATAAACTACACACGTATAATTTTATTCGATGTGCGGTATTTATATATATTTTTGGTTCGTGTGCCTTTAGGATTGCCGCTCGTTGCTCCATATGAATGATGTGTGAAATCTCGCCACCTTCAGCCGTAAAGAGATCAACCTTTGGTCGGGAGATAAGCCATTTGAAGAATGTGGAGAGACCCGATTCGGATTGATGCGAGGGATTTGAGCAAATAAAATATCAAGCCGGAAAAGCGAGATCGGAACTTTACACTTGTAGAGATTAATGTCGGCGAGATATCGAAGCGGGCAGTAATACAACCCGGAAAATAAACCATTGACACCGATATTGCTTCGGAAAAGGCAATCGTTGCGCACGTAATGGCAGCACGTGCAAATTTTTTTCAGAGGTGTCGAAGAAACGTCTCTCCTCATCCATGTGGGCACGGAAATTATTCGAATCTAGCATAAAAAAGGAATAATTGGGGAATAAGAAAAGAGTCGCTCGCTCTGCGGGTCCATATTAAAATAAATGGTGAAAAAAAGTAACCGTCGCCCCGTACGTGATTCAATCCGTGCGGACGGGGAAGCCTCGCTCTAGGAGAAAAAAAGGCCAAAGAGATAAGATAAACACGAAGAATGGAGAAACAAGACGATGGAAGAAAATACACCGAGAGACGAAACACCTAATTTGTTTTGGCAGACGCATTTTTGATGTAGCGACGCTCGATTGCGCCTGACTGATCTGCGGATCGTTTCTCATTAGGGAAAGCCTAAGGAAAGGAACTTGCGAAAATGGTTAAAAGTGGCCATTAAACCGAATAAAACTATCAGAATATAGGTCGTATAAAAAATATTTGGATTGATTCGATATAAAAGCCTTCATTGTATTAATTGCCAATTTGTTTCATGAAATATTAATGATACATCTTTATATATATATAATAATTCTAGAAGAGAACATTACATTGATTGACAATCACTTTGAGGATATATAAGTATATATATATACAGAATAACATTTTTTTTTAAGAATAAAGCATTGACATGTGGGTCGCATTAGTGAATAGATCAGATCGAATTTCTTACGATGAACAATCTCATATTCCATCCGGTCTTTTGTACGAAATTTTCACAATGCGGGTATTTAGCAGAACGCCAGCGAAAGAAAAATATCCATTCATATCAGTATCAAATCAAATTTAATCAGCGGCGGCCGAAACGTGTTTAATTAACGTGGCTTTCTCGAAACAGAAAAAGGTATTAGGGCCGGAGCCGGCTATTATCCAGGTTCACCTCGGCTCTTCCCCAGACGAGATCTAATAAACCGGTGGATGGGGCCAATTGACAGAATAATATTTCAATTAGGCCAAATTTTCTGGCCCATTGCCCTAACGTGGCTATCCCAGGAGGGCCTGCCCGCTCCCGGGATAAGCAAAATGGAGATGGAAGCAGATACGATAACCCACTTTTTTCCATCATCTCGCAGAGTATCTGCGCCAAGGCGGTAAAGGATAACGCAAATCTTTTGATGTAGACATTACGTACGCTGTTAATACGGGGGGTGTCGTAAATATGAAGTTTTTTGTGATTTTGTACGATCAAAAAGCACGAACGAAGAAGAATAATGGTAGAGAGTACCCCAATTAACAAGTAACCTATGCCTTATTTTTATTTTTACACATTTGAAAATATGTTGTAAATAACATTTGCTTAACCGTGTACCGCGAAATATTAAGCTAATTTTTATATTTTTTAAAAAAAATAGGCCTTTTCGAATTTATGAATATTTTATTTATAAATTGATATATATTGTTTAAATTTTTAATATCAAAGTGTCGAAATTTCAGCTATTTTATACGTATTTTACGGTATTTGCGTCGTCCCTGCCCGGAGGACACATATGTCCTCGCGGTAATCAAACGGTTAAACCAGAGATTCCATAAGTAAGTGTTTGAGGAAATAAAATGTTG
>JAGXCT010037219.1:44673-87779 GCA_022495035.1 Philopotamus ludificatus | reverse complement strand
AAATATATATATATATAATATGAATACAAATATTTACGAACGCTTATTTGAGATCAAAGAATTATTCAAAATTAATTTGAATTAAATAATGTCTATTAAAATAATAGTAAATTTATCCAGTTCAATATAAGGTAAGTGTTTTTCAGTTCAAAGATAAAAAAATAATATTTGTTTACAATAAAGGGCTACAAAAAATAATAAAAAATAACAGTCATTAGTAACTAAATTACTAACAAATATAACGGAAAGAATTCGGTTTTAATAAAATATTGTTTGACAGGACTACGTAGAAAATATATAAGCCAATGATGTGACTTATCCTGAATTCTTGCTGAATTCGTGTAAACCGGAAAGGCATTATTTAGAATAATTGTTATGCATTAATTTATGGAAGCAATATTATTAATAAAATTCAAAATAGCACAATCCAAATAATTTTTATGTTATATTTTAATTGCGGGTTTTTAAAAATTGATAACGCTGTAGAAAGTTGTTATAATCAGAGCTTGGAGTGGAAATGAACCGAAAACAAAAAAAAACGCTATTTTTTAAGGAACGAAAACTGAAGCTGAACCGAAAATTTTATATCGGTTTAATTTGGTTTAGTATCTAAATCTAATATTTTAGTTTACTATAAAAAAACCTTTAGCAAAAAGGAATGACATTTTTGTCTGAATGAAATTGAAAATCAAGGCTTCAGTTTTGATTTTTCTTCAGGAAAATGGCGTTAATTTTTATTGTAAAGAACTGACGTTTTGATTATGTAGTTCAGTGGTTCTTAACCTGTGTTCGATCGAACTCCAGGGGTTCGGTAAGTCTCCCGGGTTCGGCGGAGGTCAAAACACACACCCGACCTATTGTACGATATTATGAAAAATGATACGACATATGATATAAGGGTTCGGTGAACGCACATATGAAACTGGTGGGGTTCAGTACCTCCAACAAGGTTAAGAATCACTGATGTAGATCTTCTCTAATTATAAAAACAAAGATTTAATATAATAACGTAATCAAAATTTTATATACGATTTTCTGATTAATTTAATTTTATGTCTAAATAATTATAATCTAATTAAATAGATTAAATTAAAAATTGAAAAAACTTGACTCAGTAATATCGTACTGAGAACGTTTAACACCGCAGGGCGTAAAAATAACGCGACATAAACCTGCGATACCAGGGCCGCATTAAACGGTGACCATTAATAAATAAATATTTAACATATTTGAGAAGGGGGCCAACAAATTTCGAGACACTAAACAACGCACGCTTTTACGCAAATTAGGGGGCGCCCGATTAAAGTACACAAAAGAAATGCGTAGATCGGATCTTTATTGCAGATACATTTAGACGATATCCGCCCATGGTTTGGCGATACGGAAACAAATGCTCGAATTTTATTAGTTCGCATAACGAGCCCCGTGGCGTATAGGCACATAACAAGTGGACGCGTTTCGAAACGGCGTAATTGCCGGGTTTATGTTTGATGGGCCAAAACAATTTTCCACGGAACCAGGGCCGCATTATACGTAATGTGACCGCACGGTTATAAGTCGTAAGTCGTAACTTGGGTCGTATGCGTAGATCTTCAGAGCTGATAGGCCCCGGTTCGATTGGCTGGGCTTTGATTGAAATTGCCACAAATGCGTCCCGGGGATACGAGAAAAAACGCATCGTGAAATTATCGACACTTTGATTTGGAAATCGATTATTATTTTCATGTAAAATAATGTATTATTATCCCACAGATTTCAGCCATACGTACATAATTAAAATCCATGTATTTACTCACGTTTATTGCGCGCGTTTGCCATGTATTAAACACGTATACGTGTAAAACGCTGATGCGACACATAAAATCCGGGAACGTACCTGCAACAGAAACAACAAACGTCAATAAAAATGTAATTCAGCCGTAATAAACCGCTGCAATAAATAATTTAATATGCACCGAGGCCATCAAACAGTTGATTGAAAACGAGGGCGGCGAATCAATCCGCAGCGATCGACGGCGATGTAGTATGAAAATTGATATGACCACGCGTTGATATATGGCCCGGGACATAATGCGAACGGGAACGCGAAAATAAATCGCGGTTTTTCGCATAGCCCGAAGAAAAATCGCCGCACATTAATTTGATTTATTTCGCGAAATATGGGCGACACGATGAAAACGCTGTTCGTCGTCCGATAAAAAAAAATACAGGGCGAAATCGAATAAATAAATATAAATAATAATTAAACGAAATCGCAATGCTAATCCGGGATGGATTGCGAATCGCGGGGCAACATTTTTTTGCGGGAGCTGAAAAAAATGACCGTTCCGGATGAAGATTTTTTTTATTAAAAAAATGTTTGCCTTTATCTCATGCGGGGTAGTAGCCTCTCCCTTGGCTTTCAGTTCTATTTTTTAAAAGCTAAGTCCTTTTTTATCATTTTTTTTTTCGGGTAAGCCCGGTACGTTTTAAAACGAATAAGGGATGTAAATCAAATTCTCGGCTATTTTTATCGAGTGTGCGCTGAAATGTCGACAAAACACAGATAAAAATAAACTGGAAAGATTTTACGTGATTGCGAAAGTCGTTGGTCTGAAATACTGAATATTATGGTTTAATTCAGCAGCTTTAAATAATATAAAAATAATTATTACAAAAAATATTCAATTTTATAATTAAATTAATTTATTTTGATTTTTATGATAAGGACTAACGTCATAGAGAATACTTAGGAATTAAATTTTTTGCCAAACATACGAAAATGGAGGGTTTATTTTCAGATGTAATCTTTATTATAAAATTGAATTATGAACATTTATTGTTTTATTAATGTTCAACTTAAAAAAATATATTTATGCTCAAATTAAAATCAAAATTTAGTTGTCTACCCTTCGATAGCGCCGATATATGTACCACGCTATAGAAATCCACTCTATAGAAGACTAAAGGCATACAAAATTTAGATTTTTAAAAATGTATTTTGTAAATTGAACCCCATGATCGCCTTCTGATCATCATAGAAGAAAAAGTGCTAGGTAAATCCTGGCTGGGGAGTAAAAAGCTGTGGTGGCTCAGCAACATTTGCAACTGGAACGAATTGGAAGCTTCAGAATTGATCCATCTTGCCAAAAATTAACAATTATATGGAGAGAAACAAAAGCATGCAGATCGCCTAAAGAAGAGCACTATAAGAGGGACTGACGCACACGCTACACTATAGCAGTGAGATATTTTAAAAACCATCAAAATAAGAACACTGAGTTCCATCGGTTATATAATGCGACAATCTGAAGCATATCAAACACTGCAACTTATTCTTCAGGGTACGATTCAAGGAAGCCGTGGAATCGGAAGGCCAAAGACGTTCTGGCTGAAGAATCTATAGCAGTGGTTTGGGGGAGATGCCATAATGGTCACGATCGCCAATGTCCGTTAACCATGGTACGAAAAAAGAAGAAAAATTACATAACACGCGACACTAAATTTTGCCTAAGTTTTCGTTATAGTGAACTACTGCTGCATACGCCGCTCTATAGCAAGAAACGCTATAGAAGGGTTGAGGGTATATAATGTTAGTAAATGGAACATATCTGCGATACAAAATATAATGGATGAATTAATTAATTAAATAAAAATATTATTTTGTTGTAAAACAAGTGGAGAAGCTAATTATTTTTAACCATGAAAAAATAACTAAAATTTCAATAACAAGATAATAAAATAATTGTTTTCGTAAACAACAATAAAATTATATTCCATTATACAAGCAAATATCGTAAAATATATTACTTTTAAAATAAAATTGATTGGATTTTAAATTATGTACAATTTATGTATTCGAACTACTGCTCATGTCGTATCTTTTAAAATGTCACATGATCTCATTTTTCTACATTACTCGAATTGGATGTGGTCACTGGCGTTTGATTCCATTCTTGCCACACAATCTGCTCACTTTTATGGAGAGTCGTTACAAAAAAAAAAAAAAATAGTCAAAATCTCCGTGAAGCATGAGAAATCGCGCTTTGCTAATCAAAATTACGCCAGATACAACTAATTGGGATAATAAATTTTTGGGTACGTTCGTATTTACACCGACAGTAATGGCACCAAAGTGAATTACGCCATAATATAAATATAATGGGACGTGTATCCGCAACGAAATCACTGAGGATTAACCCTTTGCACTGCACAAATTCCACGCCGGCTACAACAGGATGGATGATCGAGATTCTGTATTCCGAGAAGCGATAACAATTAGCAAGTTCATCTGCGACTGGGTCGGTCGCGACATCGCAAATCCCGGATCGCCTCAACCGGATTCCGTTCCATTTATATACGTTACTGTAAATTACAACGCGGTTTTTTTTACCTCAATAAACTAATAAGGTACCAAAAAGGCACCGTTGTTCACGACTCCCTAATGGTGATAACGGCGCGATGTAGCCGAGATGATAATATAAATAAAAAAAATACGGATCTGTAAAGTGCGATGCCAATTCGATGTTTATATGCACGCGACGAATAATTAGTGAATATCGATTCGTCGGTAACGATGCGGTTTTACGGCTCCGCAAATTTATTAGCGGTAATGTGAGATATCATGTCTTTAAATGGCGTAAAATTACCAACAGGCTTCTAGAGTACGCGGTTTATTAGATTTTTTTAGTGAAAAAAAAATTAGACATGACCAAAAATGAGATCTTTCTAACGGTACGTTCGGTAAAAACGTTCAGACGGCTCGCGGGCAAAAAGACGTCTTTCCGGTGTCGACGATCTACAGATGATGAAGGCGGAATAATGATAATAAAAAAAACGTAAACAAGACAAATTTGATCATAGTATAAACATCCAATTAGAAATTATCTCGATTATTTTTTAAGAACGATTTTTTTATTGATCAATGCCGTTCAGTATTCTTTTTTATTTCAAGTAAAATCCAATTGATGATTCTGATTTTATTTTAAATCGACGAAAATTAAGCAAAAATGCGTTTTCAGCAAACAGAAAAAAATAACGTTTCAGCAAGCACGTAGCAATTGGATGACCATTGAAAAACACGCGCTCAGTACTTTGGCATCCATGCGTAATATACATCGAAATAAAAAAAAATCCCCGCTGAAGGATCGTTCGAATGCGTTCGAGCCAACCAACACAGCAAATTCACAACCCCGTGCTTTTCTCTTTTTTTCAATCATCAATAGACCTTTTTGTATTGCAAATTCGAAAAAAATGTAGATCAATGGATTCGCGCACAGCGTCGATTCAGCAAAACCAGGTTTCATTTTCGCGTTTAAACATTGTGAACCGGCGACACCCATACCTTTTTTTAATTACCAAGGTGTACGGTCTAGTGGTCTGCTAGAGGAGTGAACGCTTCATGCACCACGCGCATGTGGAATGCGTTCGCCTGCTCCCTTGCAACGAGATCTGCTCGGAAGCTGTGGACCAGGCACTGTTCACACACTACCTACCTACTATTCCACCGCACTGTTTTAAATCCAGTGCTCGATTACAAACAACAAAAAAGTGAAGTGAAACGTGACGGGTGTTGCTGCGGAGATAAATGCGGTTTAACCCTCACTATATATCCAACCACCGATCGAGTTACACATATAGAATAAATAAATTACTTGAAACGCTCATTAAACTCGCGTTACATATGCATGAACAATTTAATGTTTCTGGTAATAAAAGGGTATAATGCCTTTCAGCAGAAACAATAAAGACCGAAGCAATTTTTCAGCAAAAACTGCAAGAAAAACACTCAAATTAATGCCTCATTAAATACGACCGAGTCAGTTCATATAAGAAATTAATCCATTAAAGATGCATTGGGTATGTATATCTAACATAATGCATAATTTAATGTGTCCTCCACTCCGCTTTTGATGGATGTGTTTGTATAGAAAATATATATTTTATCTGCAAAAGACTAAATAAATGAACAAGTGTCAGGAAAAGTTTGTCAGCGTCGCAATATAACACGGAGGACGTCCATTTTGTTATAGTTTAGTTTCGATGTAATAATAACTTTATGAATATAATAATTTACGCAAACACATGGTCACACGATTGAGTTCCAAAGCTTGTAATTGGTCGATAACTTTGGTAATATGGTCAAAAAGCTAGAAATTGCCACAATCTGTTATATAATATACAATATTTTTCCATTTTTACGCAATTATCTATTTAAATGAAAATCAGCAATTTTCGGAATTAAGGATATAGAATGAACTGAGTAATTATTCAGACAAATGTTTCGTCTGAATAATTCAGATAATTGCAAATGAATGAAATAATTGCAACAACAGAAGCAGAAGAACTACAACGTAGAATTGAAACAATTACAGAAAGAATAAAAATGACACTGCTGAAACCCTAATTTTGATATATTTTGAAAAGAATAAAGAAAAATGATTTAATACTCTGAATGATGAACTACACAGTATATATCGTGGTATATAAAATCATATGAAAAGGGTAATAATGATAACTTAATAAATATATTATAATGTGTTAAAATCTAATTAAGCTTTTTGTTTGTTATTAATGTCCTGTATTATTAAATTTATTATTATTGGAAAATCTGTTATTCTGACCAGATTGACTTGGTGAAAAATGCTGTTTTATAGTCTTAGCAAGTCCTCGTGAATTAATTTCACTATTTCTTTTACCTTTTACACATTGGTTATTGGCTATTGCGAGAAACAAATTGCACCGAGGAACACTGGGAAGTGAAGAGGCGCGAAATTGAAAATACATCTATAAATATGTTATTTCTGGAAACTGTTAAAATTCGTGTAAAAATATGGCATCTGTTGTTTTTAGTGAAACGTGTAAAATAAGTGTAGGATTTATTGTCCGTTTCAAAATTGAGCTTTTCTTTAAATAAGATTAGTCAAATTAAAAAAAACTAATAAATTTATTACTGCGTGAAAGGAAAATGTGACTCAGTATGAAGTTAAATGTTAAGAATCTCATGGCTTTATGAAGTCATCAATGAGAATATACTTTACATTCACATGAATAATTGATTCATCGAGTTATATAACAGTTTCATTGTCATTGATGACTTATGTTTGAAGAGTTTGACCATGATTGCCATACAATCTCTCGATTCGGCGTTTTAAATGTTTTTCTTGCCTAGCTCCTCGAGGATTTATTTAGTCAATGCCAGATAGAAAAACTTTGTCCACGTCAAATCTTTTTGCAGTCAATTACAATTGTTTTAGATGTGTTTTATCCAACTCCAACAAAGACGTGAAAAATAACAAAATGACAGTGTCGATATCAATAAACGAGGAATGCGACTAATCCAGATGTGGATTGCTTTGGATTTCTCCATCCGTAGACAAACAAATCAATAAATATCTCATCAAGTGAGGCCCGCGGTTAATGAAAATTGATTTACAAGAGCCACGTGTCTGTCCCATTGTGCTGCGTGGCTAATGCATAATTCACGACTCTCGATGTTTGCTTATGGATTTCTTTTTGTACGCGTTCGACGGCAGCCGTAACGGCTCTATCGGAATTAGAGTGCCCCCGGGCCGCAGGAATCCACTCGACATGTGCCATAAATCCCGAGGCGCATTCGTATCGGTTTGATTCGGCCGTGGGTGTATTGTCGGAGTAGGCACGCGGACCAACTTAACAAATGTTAATGCGGACCCGCTCGGCTGCAACAATTTGTGGCGTCGCGGCGCCATTTTTACGGCGACATTTATTGAAGCCGCGATAAATTCTCGGGAGCACTGTTGTAGGGCACGGCTCCTGCGGTGGGAACGTCTAATTGGGAGAATGGTTTCGACAACAAAAAATATTTGGTCTAATAAACATGACACTTTTAGTGCCCTGGGGTGAGAAGAACAGGATGTCGCTGAGAAGAGGGACAACTGGATCAGTGCACGTGTTCGTAATCACACACATGAACACGGTTTGAAATGAAAGTTCATACTAAATAATTTGTACGCACGGATTTTTTACATTATAATTTAATTAATTTAAGTATTTCAGGGTAATGAAAATTCTAGGTAAACAAAATATTCAATAACGAGTGCGTTTATTATCAGACATCGTCACTGAAAACAATATGAATTCATTATTTAATTTATAGATAGTCGAAGAAAAAATTATTATGTATTATATAATGAATTTTCATTTTGCAACAGCATCTTTTTAGCAGGGTATTTATTACCGATATTGTGGAAAAATGTGTAAATATATTTTCTATACAGTAGAAGTGTACGCGAGTGAGCAAAAATGAATAAATGACACTTGATTCTTCCTTTGACGAGATTTTATTTTTTAAGAAATTTACTAACTTTTATGAGACCTTTTCCACTCCGTGGGCCAAAAATATAGGCCCAAAAGAATTTTTAGCAAACACCTCGAACGAAGTTGTTTTTATTTAAATGAAAAAAAAGTCTTTTATTGATTCGGATATTAGAATAAACGATATAGATGCTTCTTTTAATATTTTTTTAAAATATATGTAAGGAGAGTAAGTCATAGATTCGGCTAAAAGTGGACAGAATGGAAAAGGAATTCAGGGTTTCCCGCTATGTACGTAGAATTTCATTTGAACCGACTTTATGCATTTATTTCTAACAACTCTTATCTGAAATAATAAAAATAGCAATAAATTTGGACCAAGAGAGAATATAATATTAGAATTATCTCTTCCAAATGTAGTACTGACATATAAAATAAAAATTAATGATCAAAAATTGATTTCGGAAAGTTGGAATCGACAATCAACAGAAGGACAAAATAGATATTACAGAGTACCATATCATTGATGGCCGGAAACTAATTTCAGACGAACCCTTGCAGAATTGTGTGAATCTTGACGTTAATGTGATAAAATCCAAAGTTATGGGAACCGATGGTATTATGGGCAGTCATATTCACGGAAAATTGTCCAACAGAGAACTCTCTGATGAAGAAGAAAAAACTCGATCTATCTAAATCCAATAAAAGAATATGCTATAAGACATATTGTGACCCTAAAAAGTTATTTAACAAACATTGAAGACGTACAAGAAGAAACCTTCCAATCGTTTTATAACATCGAAAGGGTTTTATGTAAAAAAAAAACACGTTTTCCTCATGTTGATGTATTTTTTTGTCAGTCCCTTCAAAAACGTACAAACGTTGTTACACTGTATAATATATTATTATATCTTTTATTTCGCCTGAAACAGAGATCACTGAACGTGAATGCAACTTTTCGGCATTATGTCAAAGAGTAAGTAATACACCCATCATCTTAAGCAATATTATATATTTAGATAGCTTAGGGTATGGTTTTTACTTGGGGTTGATAAAACTTGTGTTAAAAAATATAATGTACTTATTTTAGAGTGTTGACGTTTAAATCGTCGTTGCAGAGAGAAGCCGCAGTTTTACGCTCGTAACACTGACTGTTTCAAAAAGGGTCGAGGACTTCATTCCAAACGCTCACACGACCGAACTGTACATTTTTTTCGGCAATTAAAAATATTTTTTAAAATGTTCCGTCCAAATTAATTGCGGCCCTGGCGGCCTCGAATAGAACCCGGTCGTATGTAAATGTCGACATGTGGGAAACGTGACGCCCCGGTGATACAATAACCGAAACGATCAGGGAAACCCAACGAGGGTAACAATGCAGTAAATCCAGATACCGGAGGGCTGTGAAGATTGGGGGAAAATTGAAAATAATGGGCGAAAGCAACCCGGGCACAAATTGCAGGGTGATGCAATATTAATCGAGAGATGAATATTAGATGGCTCTATGGAAATCAGATGGGGACGTTGTTGAGTTTATCTGTATTCAATAACGTTACGGTGGTCTGATGTGGCGGAAGTGTATTCGGCGTGAAGACATCTCGATCATGATGGGTGACCGCTTGGGAACCAGCCGTATGCCCCAAAACATTTCTCATGGGGGTTAGAGAAAGAAATAAAAACATATAAATAAGAATTTCATGGGGTGTTTGTTGCGCGGTGAAGCTCCCCCCCCGTATTGATCTCCGATGAAACAAAAATGGCGTCAAATTAATCATCCGTCTGTTATATATTAATGAAATAACACGCGAACATCGCTGAAACATTTTATTCAGTCAACTCGTGTTTGTCCCTTAACAATTTGACACGACAAAATCTGCGATTTCATACATCCATCACGTGGACGATATCACTTTCAAGGATCGTCTGCGTGGTGACCCTGTCGGCAACACAATCTGCAATATCTCACGGACGTACATCCATCAACCCCCGCGGCGGACCTTGCTCGCAAAATACGCACACCAGTATAAATAATAAAAAATAATATTAAATAAAAAGTAAAATATAAAGTCAAACTGTGACATCATAAAATTGAGAGTTCATTAAAAAGTTTATGATCGGTATTACATTTGAAACGGTCAAAGGGTTACGACGCTATACGGATATTGTTTATTTTATAGGGCAACAGCTTGTCCGACAATTTGCGATACATAACTGTTGACCTACGCCCTATACTATGTGGCACTGTCGGGTACAATTATAAATAAAATTATTGCTCTAATTAAGCAATTTGCGTACGATTCATACATATAATATCGCGTTTTTTTTTCAATTTATCGACCTTAATGGAAATATTTTATTCACGGCCAAACAATTTCCAACATTTGAAAAGTTTTCCCCGGTGGATGAGGAAATTTTCACAAATTGTCTACGCGGGGGTAACGACGGGGGAGAGAAAAATAATCGTCGAAAGTTTTTTCATTATAATATACAGGCGATCGTTCGGCCGTGGCTGAAACAATATTAGTGTTGTTAACCCGTTAAACACAAAAAAATGAATGAATAAGAAGAAATACAGACAGCAAAAAATTCTTCCGTTTAAATGCGTAAGTGGAAAGATATATTAAATGTATATTGCATGAAATGAAATATTATTGTATATCTGAAACAATAAATGCTTACGTTGGGAAATTCATAATAATAAAGCAATGTGATTAAAAAAACATGGCGCCCGTAGTAACAGAAACGAATATTGCTGTTTTTTAGAAATTGCAGACAATTAATGACAATGATTATTTATAATATTTATTCTTTAGACTTTTTTAGACAAATACAAAAAAATTGTGACGTGTAAGATGTATATTAAATGAGTTATTCGAGAAAAAAAAATGAGGTCTTCAATAGACCCCATCGGCTGGGCTATGTTAAACGGCATATATTAAATATAATAAGCACAGAGAAAGACGGTGAAAAAATGAAAATTATGATATTTAATACACTTAAAATAAATTGGAATAAAAAATTAATATTTCCAATATGAAATATTATCTAGAAATAATTATACTAATCGAATTATAGGGTAGAAAGCCATTTTTGGCATTTAACAAATTAGACATAACATGCAATAAAAGGTTAAATTGAGACAATTGGAGTTATATTGTCTAAATATAGACCCATCTACCGAATGAAGGATGAAATTTAAGGGAGAATTTCACAAGTGTTTTTCTCCCAAGAAATAAATTTAAAATATTCTCAGCCGATTTTCTTCCAAATAATTTGAGAATAAAAATACATCTATAAATATATCTTGGTAATAAAATAATGTCTTTTGGTTATATAATCTAATCATTTTTAGACATTTAGATATCTACTGTACGAGTGTTAACTACAGTTATATTATTAATGATTGGTATAAAATATATCTTACATTTTAAAAACTAACCCTGACAAAAATTAAGAGGTCTCATGCAATATATCTTTCAAATCGTGATATGGCGTTTATTGATAGACATGTTGTTTCATATATGATTATTATATCAAATTTATAAAATTATTTAAATTAGATCATCTTGCTCGTCCTGTACAAGTACAACCTATTCACTTTTGACTGCCATCACTCCGACGGCGTCGACGCTATGCAATTACCGTTCAAAAAGGCGGGAAAGATGAACGTGTAAACTGAGCCGTTAAAACAAAGCGGCAATAAAATGGTGGAAGGAGCCGAGTCCGAGGGGGTTCAAAATTCCCGCCACATTTTCACATAATTTCAAATTGACTCGCCCCACGAATTTTCCCAACCAACTTGTAAATATGATATTTTACAACTTTCTTCCGTCATTCCGCAGCCAAGTTTAGACGTCTGAACACCTTTCATGATTGCTTAATAAGACGATCCGAGGTAGGGGGCTCTGATGGGTGCCGATTGCCCAAAAAAAGTGAAGTAAAAAAAAAGAAAATACCCAGGTCGGAAAAAATGGCACCGGGGAAATGGGAAAGTTGTAATAACTTATGGAGCGTAGGAAATGTAACGATGAAAAAAAAGGTGACGCGAAATTTCGTTTTTCCGAGGTTTCCGAATTGGGTTCAATCTATCGGTGAGTTACTAACTGGGGGCCCCCTGTGTCTATTATATACGTATGAGGTATTTTTTTAACACAACAACAAAAGCTATATATAGTAATCTGCGCAGAAATACAACCGTGTAAACGTAACCTATTTAATGGAAAAAATAAATTGTTCGCGGTGTTGAAAAGCGGGAGTGATGTTAAAATAACCGTATTTCAAAAAAAAAAAAATGCTATTAAATATCAATCAGCCGCCATCGTTATTTAAATATTGCAAGAGTGAAATTGCGAAAATCCAGTTACGATAGTTGTTTATTTTGCAATTTGAAACAGGACAAAGCCCCATTATAAATGGTTGCGCAGGGTCAAAACAGAAAACTGCGGAGGCCGCACACAATCAAAATCCATCATCCACTGGGACACAGGCCAGCCTGGAAATAACCACAGTGTCTGAAAACCGGATGCCGTTAGATAAGCTACTCAAAACCAGGAAATTGCTGCGTCACCCAAACACAGACGTTACGCAATCTCGAATAATAATAAAAAAAATATATATTCGCGCTAAATTTGCGAAGCAAGGAGCAAATTAGGCTCCACATGTTTCGGCCGGTAATAGAATCCGGTTTATTGTCGGACATGAACCGCTGATTAATCCCGTAAGCTGGTCCCCGCGGAAGACCCCGGTAACGACCCTGATGGGGTCGCCGCTGAAGACAGAGTGCCCCACTCGATCAGCGTTTCACAGTGTGAGAGAGGACCAAATTCGGTCGGTTGCGAAATGTCCTTTATCCTTGGATGACAGTATTTTCGCATTTTCTGGTCGGATAAGATAACGGATTAAGTGAAAAACGAAATAGAAAATAAACACAATTTGTATAAAAATATATTGTTAATGAATTTTTCAGGAACAGATAAAGAAGTTAAAATATAGCTGAGAAAAATCAAAGTTAAATGCGATGGCAGGTAACTTTGATTTGAAAAAAATGGATAATTTTAATAAGTCGCAATTATCCCATTTTTCTTGTGAAAAAAAAATGGGAAAATCTAATAAATACTCTTGATGAGAAATACAATGAGAGTACAACGTTTTGCCACAGTTAAAGGAATAAATCAGAATTGCTGAAGAAGATAACACCATACCGAAAACAGAGTTCTAGAATTGTATTGGAAAAATCGCTGCCTCAAATGTATTATGTATCTGATGAGAGTCTACATTGAAGGGGATAAAATAATTCAAGAAAAATGTGTATAATAAAATATTTAAATATGTTGATGATGATGAAACGTTAAGGTTCATCGATGTAAATTGAAGCGTATCTATTAAGAGCGTAAATTTGACATAAAAAGTATCATCTATTTACGACTGTTTTTTATGAAAATTTCAGAGAAAGCTACTGATCATCCGAAAAGATATAAAAACGGTTAACTCAGAAGCGTAAAATATAAAACGGGCCATACGCCATAAAGACGGATCATCGAGTTTTCGAACTTACCAATGCTAATCGATTCGTTTCTACCATATAACGATCAGACGAAGAACCATTTTTTCATGGTTTTGATTAATTATTATATATGGTTTTTGTGTAAATAAATGAGACTTGTGTTGGTGAGAGGAAACGAATTTAAAATTTTAACTGCATTGAAATGAATTATTTTCAGAATTGTGTCCCGAATCCAATCAATAATCAATTTGGACGCGTGAGATTCGCCATCGACCCTTTCTCTCCATAAAAACGTATTAATATCCTTTCACTAGAACAGCCACAGTGTCAATATGTGAAGGTTGATACACCCGCGTCCTAATTAGAGTTCGGCTCCGTGTTATGACGGCAAACATCCGAACCGACACGTGTGTGCCAGCGTTTACATTTGTCATTATTCCGATTCATTATTAAAGTTTTGCCTTTCCCGTCTGACAAATAGAGAGAAAACTCATTAATTTTGTTCATCATCCCGTGGATTACTACATCGCGAGAACACATACACACAATGCCGGGAAAAAGGGTTCTGCGTCGGAAGAAAGATGATGAATAACTAAGACGTATTCGATCACAAAAGGTAGAGGACGCTCGAATAGACATCTCCACGAGGTTCCAACGCAGAAATTGGATATATTAGACGTGAGGGAATGAATGATAGCTTGTATGAGTAACGAGATTAAGCCGAACCAAAATTGCTAATCATTGTTTCATGCAGAGCGAAAAAAAAGAGAGTAGACTGAAACTTTTTCGGCAATCGTTCGTGTCGCTATTGTTCTCTTAAGCATTTTTTTTTCTCTCCGCTAAAAGTTTCAGGTTGCTGATACGAAGAAACGTATAGTCAGAGTCTTATCTATGAAAAGTGTCGACAGCAAGAAAAATATCAAGTTTTCCACTGATGATGCGCGGAAAACTTTAATTGTATCGGATGGAAAATTATTTTCTACGAAATTCATAGACATATTTTTTTCTTTTTGAAAATAGGGTATGCTCATTTCTTCGAGATCCGACCAATTTACGGAATGAAATTCTAAATTGGCCGTATATGGAAAATTATGCCGAAAATTCGGCTCCCGCTGCGCGATGTGCCCCAAAACTGTCAGGTTCGTTCAAAATAATGAAACGCGAAGAAAAATTTACATTCTTCTCCATTTTTTTTATTTACACACACGCCCTACAAGAGTGATTGTCGTCATTGTATCAAGCTACCTAGTGCGAGTAAGCAAGGAATCCGGACAAATCTTATTTCTGTCCCGCGGGACATCCCGGCCGTGGAGTCCCGGGACGTGTTCATCTAATCAAAAATATAATCTCCCATTCTTTCGTCGGGGCAAATGTGATTACATAAATTGTTTTTTTTTTGTCGACGGGAAAAATAAAAAAAAGTAAAAAAAAACAGGTTCTTAGTTGTAGCTGCCACCGTGGTAGCCCATTAAAGGTAGCTTCGGATTCCTTTGTTTTGGGGTACTGCAGAGATGTTATATTCCGGATTTATTATATTTAATATTATTATTACGAAATTTTTAAATAAAATATATCAATATTATTAAGTCGTATAATTATCATTAAGTTGATAGATCTGTAACAAAAGAAATTCTTTCATTGTACCAGGTAGACATACATTTAAAATTTTAATTGCCCTCGCCCAAACCGTAGGCGTGGCTGCCTCCATTTTTTGACGCCCTGGCTCACAAGATAAACGATCTAATCTAACCGACGGCGATTCCTCATCCCTACATTTTTTTAAAATCAAATTTAACTTGAAAGAAAGGACCTCGCGGCTTCTTTACATACAAATTAACATTGTTTGATATATCGCCGAGAGATTCGTTCTCGCTATCGCGATCCGTCTTTTCGTCTTCCCTTTTCAGTGCGGGTAATTATTGGTTTTATCCGGTATACATGAGGGTTGTGTACCTGTTGCTACACTCATTAACCCCCATCCACGTTGGCTAATCATTAATGAGCGGATATTAAAATTTTGTATAATTGTAAAAGTAATTCGGCGGGGTCAGAAAAGACAATGCATTACGCTTGGCGCATTGAAATATTCATAAAGTGCGTGTAGGGTTCATTATCCTTGTTAAGCATTCATTATATGGGCTCCAGGACGAGATGGGATAATACAGTAGGCTCTGTTGCGGCAGACCTTCCATTTTAATACGGGTCCCCAACAATGGGGCATTACAACCTGGGGCACGAACTCCAATTCCTCGGCACACGGATGCAGAAGATTTTTTCTTCAAAGCACGGCGAGGGAGACCACGAGTGTCTCTTGAAAAATGTACAAACCAATTACGTCGTATGAATATATAAATAGGGGTATTGTACGAGGACGGGGAGGAATCGTGACACCGACCGAGCCGAATACATTTTTTCATATTAGATCCCCTGTCGTCGAACGGTGGATGTATCTGGACCCTTCGAAGAATAACTAACGAAAATATTACCACGGATCCCACGGGAGGGTGAGGAGTCGGAATCGTATTAACCTTTCCGCTTGATCACTTCACGTTTTGCGGGAGCGTGTCAGCGGCGGATCACATGCGAATTCTGGGGGTTCGGGGCATTATTCGCATTTCATTAGGGGTTCGCACCGAGGAGACCGCAATCGTTACGTATTCCGGTGCTACTCGCAGATTTCCAAATTGAATATTTAATCGGGACGATTTGGAACCCGGCGAAATTGGCTTTCAATGCCGACAATCCCACCAATTATATATCCGTGAGCGGGAGATACTGGGTAACGAATGGCTTAGCGGCTTAGATATGATCCCGCGGCGATGCCACGTCGACACTCGGTTGTGAAGATATTACTGACCTAGGAGTTCCGGGATCTAGATTCTGAATTATCAGATTTAAAGATATGTATTAGGGTTACCGAAAAAAAGAACACTTAAAAAATAATAATATCTTATATAGGTTAATTTAACATATAAATCATATCCGGATCTCTCAGCCATGTTATTATTTTTTTTCGCCTACTACGAAATCGTGTCAAGAAAAAAAATCTTAAATTAGGGGAAAATTCAGCATTTCTTCGACATCTTGTAACGAGAGATGAGAAGTGGGTTATGTGCTTGAAGCAACGTCACAAAGACATTGGCTTTCCAAAGGGAAGACACCACTGGCACCGCCGAAACTGAACTTAATGGCCAAAGAGGTCCTTTTGTATGTGAGGTGTGATTGTAAAGGAATTATTCATTATAAAATTCTGAAATATGGCCAGAAAATAACAACACAGTTACAACAGCTCATTAATTGTATTTTACGAATATATAGAAAAATATTTTCATTGGAAAAATGAATAAGAAGCATCTATAGGGTTTGATCTGATAAACGATTCAAAAAAAGATTTTCTTTCAAATAAAATAAATAGAAACTTGGTTCAAGTTGTTTGTGATAAAATTTTTTGGGCCAATACGCCTGGCCCACAGAGTGGAAAAGGTTAACAAGATAATGTGATACACCTAAAATTACACATTAAACTCGTATAACACAAGTTTATACAACACGGTTTTGATATAACATGGTTGATGATTAATGGTAATTTTTACACAACACGCTGTATTTAACGTGATTTAAAAAAAAATACTTCACGTACACGTAATAATAGAAAAGGGCTTTTATGATACGGATGGAAGTCAGCAATGACAAAAATATAGACACTCGCCAAAATTAGAAACACTCACAACCGATCTCGAAAATGAGTCGAACATATTTTTTTGTATAACACGGATTTGTAAAACAAGACGTTTTTGTGGAACCATATGACCATGTTATACGAGCCCAAAATGTACTTAGAAAAATCGAAGAAGTAAAAACTGGTCTCGGTGTCTATTTTTCATCCAAATCAAAAGATTTTTATGCAAATGTCATATACAAAGATGGAAGAAAGTTGTAGCTCTCGAGGGAGAATTTATAGTAATTTTACTTTTTATAAAAAAAAGAAGATATTTTCGCCGGGTACCTCTTATATTATATGTTGTTATTGTATATTTAATAAAGTTCAAAGTGATTGACACGATGACGATAGATTATTCTCGACGACCTGCCCAGTAATTTTCTTGATTTTGCCATCCCCGCGTCATTTTCTCGAGCGACAAGCGATCAACCCCTTTGCCCCAGCTATAAATTAGCATCCCACTTATTTGTTGTACAGTATGTGACAAAAGACCGCACGAATTCTTCAAGGCACGCTCTAAAAACCGCCGGTGATTACACGACAATGTTAAAGTTTACGTAAACGACCTCAATCTGTTGGGGGATGCTGAGTTACACACTGGGAGGATCCCGACCCCACCCCCACACCGCCGCATAGACCCCGGGGCCATTGTTCAGAAGATTTTAAGATGCCGTAGCCTAATTTAACAGCGTTGCGACAACACAGTAGGCATCCCTCCATCCATCAAAAAATGCTCCTCAGCGAATCTCGTGTATAGGGCCTCGTTATGATTTTTTTCGAATCGAGGGGCAATTTGTGGGGTGGTCGTTCAACCCGCGCGACAACAATTGTTGTAATTTCTGGTACATGTGCGACACACGCTATACAGCCTTTGTCGACTCTAAAATTGATATTAAATTACATATTCTGGATGTGTGCGTTGTAAATATGACATGTGATCATGTGAAAAAAAATATATATGGAGTGGCATTGTCAAGTGCACGACAATGGGATAGACGAGGCAATCCTCAGCCGTGAAACTCCTAAATATTTAGCGTTTGTGAGAGTCTTCAGTCTCGATTTTTCGGCGCCGCTTTGATTGATCGTGAAAGCGAGAGCTGGAAAGGATCCATCACTCAATTCCTGTGTTGTACAAGGCAGCGGGACAAAGGACTATGACGTCCGCAACAGCGCCCCGGTTGGTGATATACGATCGGAATTGGCTTTGCAGATTGAAAGACAGAGTAATTTCCAGAGTTCTCCATCAGGGGCCGTCAAGGAATGTCCGCGGAGCCCGGTTGATAAATTGATTGGCAACGTTTCGGCCTTTGATATCGAATTTTGCCGAAGAGGGAGGAGTGGGCAAGGAGAGACAGGGCCCGAGGAGCCATCCGTTTCTCATTTCTTGCTCGCGTGCCGGAATGCTGAATTCAATTCCACGGGAAGAGGAAATTGTCGAAATTGGTTTTCCGGCCGTTTAAACAGAGAGCGCGTGTGTAGTGAATTAGGGAAATGTAAACACGCGGATTTTGGACCGCGCCTCCTCTTTGAGAGCGGTTATCAAACGCAAGAAATTATGGACCACTGCCGCAGGGCCTTCGGATTAGATGACGTCTATGGCTTTAAGCATATGAAACTGGATAAATCCCGAATTCGACAACAGAGGCAGGTCATTATCGTAAAATATTACCGGTCAATTGTTTAAATAAAATTAGATAATCGAGTTGAACTTGAGGGTCACTCTAAATATCTTATCGTATATACAATTAAAACGGACAGTAAAAGTAAAAGAAGAGCGTATTCGAAATGGACCGTACATGTTTCAATCAGGCGTATAAGGTTCTTTGTCTCAACCCCCGCACGGCTCATTAGTTACACGGGGCTACAAAACGAGTTAAGATACGAAACTGTCTTAAATTCTCCAAAGATGTTCATTTAACGGGCTCTGATCCCGGGGCGATCGGCATCGCCAACTTGATCCCGGGCACTAAACTCCCCGAAGATGGGGTCGAACTTGGAGAGTTTTGTGTTGTGGCATCCTCGACTTTTAACTCATTGTTTCTGGAAAGAAGTAGGCAACAAAGCCAGTCTGAGTGGGTGAGAGGGACGAGGACCTCTCGCTCGGATCACGTATCCTGTTTCACTAAGCCGTAGTACGTGCAAGGAAAAATAACGAAGCGGCCACAAAACCACGGCTAGAGAAAAAAAAAGTCTATCGGGCTCCTTAATGAGAAATATATTGGTAGACGATCTAAGAGTTAATTCGAGGTGGTAGGGGGAGTGGTACCTGGGAATTCGCTTCCTGCTGGGCCCATTCAAAGCATAAATTGTTGGTGGGGGTCCTCGGTAATGCATTTACCCTTTAATCACGGTAAATTGCCTTTAAAATTTTGATATATTGCCACACTTTAGACGTGATTAAACCATTATTACATGAATTTCAAGCAGTTACGGAGGGTGGGGTCGGAAAGTTTTCGACTAAAGACATTTTTTATTTCATTGGTCTCGGCCGGAGCACGGACATTTGTTTTACGCATTCGTAGACATGTGAGACATTTCACTTTATGTCCACCTTTTTACGGCCGGGTTTTCGGGACTCTCTATTTATTTATAACCCGGGCGATCCAAACGTTTTGATAACCTATAATTTTTATTGCGGCGATGTGCTCTGGTTTTACGATGTCCGCAGAACCCGCGGTACTTCACCGCCGTGTTGAACCCCGATCGCATTTGTCGACAATGAAACGTAATGGCGATATAATAGTGGCTCTACACATCACCAAAAAAAAATAATAATATTATTTAAAATAAGATTCGGATTACGGTATATTTGGCTAGGATTTTGGAAGGAAATTAGGGTTATATCTCTTCGGGGTTGGCCCCCCAATCCCCGAATCGCTGTTTGTTAATAGATACGCATTATCCCGTGTCCAAAGTTGTACCGCATTTGGCCAAGAACTTCTCAGACTTAATTACGTCTATCAAATCGTGTGTGAGATAGCGTTCGGCAATTCGAGCCAATTTTTTTTCTCAATTATAAATTAATTCAACAGTAAATTTTCGCCTAATTATTTATATTATTTCGTACATTAAGACATTTGTTGACAACTACGTCACAACACGCATAAAGCGCTGATCAAACACCTCAATTACCACCAAATTGTCGATTATCACGCGAATGTAAAAGAATTTAGTCGAAAAAGCAACGCGGACAATTGCTTAATATAATTTATTTATACATATTTTGCGTTTTGGGGGTTAAAATGAATAAAAATCGCAAAAAACGGCTCGCGTGTCGAATCCGCATTTAGTTTTCGATTCCCGGAATCAAGGGGCGATATCTAAAATATGGGGTGAAAAATATAACAAACGCCATCTGATTATTTTATATCCCATATAATTATACCTGATTCCTTTTTTATATGTTTTTATAAAAAAAAACACGGTTAAAAATGAAAATTATCAAGAGACAAGAGCCTTTTTCGAAGAAATAAAACGAATCGGGTATATCATGAAAAATGCATCATAAAAACCTGAATTTTCTCATAGTACAGCTATCAATGAACATACCTGAAACAAATAAAACATACATTAATATGGTTTTATCCATTTTTTTTTCAATTGAAATACATATTTCATTCGATAAAAACAATTTAAAACCGCCAACGAGCACGTCCATGATAAATACTCGGGTATTATTCTGTCTCACTGTATTTATCACAGTATGAATTTAATACAGGCGAAAAAAATGGCATCACATTCGCAACATTTGACGTCACATTATAACGTCTATATACGGCGGAGGTAAGAGAAAAAACTGTCGACGTTATTACGTCTGTACAATTCCCCGTGTAATATATTTCGCGTAATTTATTTTGATACGGGCCCAATTGGACACGCAAAATTTTGATCAAAGAAACGGAAAATTTTGATCAAAGAATCGGAAATTTTCACGCGATGCTCGAGGTTCGGAAAAGTGTCATGTGCGTACATCACGGAAAAGAAAACATTTTACATTTTAACCCCGGGTAATATATTTTTTTATTATATTCGACAGGCAAAACGAGATGAGGTACGTGACCGGTTATTATGCTAATGAAGAAACGAAGCAGCTGCCTCTAAAGATTTTATGGCGAGTCAGTTTTGAACGATCAGATTTGAATAAATATGCGCGTGCGCAGAACGTGACAGACGCCCTGTGTTTGTAGATCATCATCATAAATAATTCGATCTCAGATATGGTAGACTCTACCGTCTGCTTTCGGAATAGAATTCCTGATATGGAAATCGGCAGATATATAAATAACAGAACCAGACGGACTTGAAAGCATATCCCAATTAAATATAAAAATGATAATATAGTGAATATCATAATTTCCATATTTATCTGAACGGATTTAGAAGGCTAGACATCAACGTTATTTATCTAGGTCATTCTCCAGATATAATATTATTTTGCCAAAAAAAATATATATATGAAAAGAAAATGCTATAAAATCAAGTAGCTACTACCTTAGAATAATAAATATGGGCAAATAAACGATACGGTATTACAGATATCCAGCTGCGTGAATAAAGCGATACATTTATTATATACTGCGAAATATGAAAAAAAATACACATGCACACACGTAAAACTGCGGATTTTCCCAGATTATTTAGCGTAGATTTTGCGTTCGAATTTCCGTGAAAATATATCGGAAAATGTACCGGCGGATCGCGAAGGGGTCACGGGCCCATAAGAAGATTTATTCGTGGAAAGTTGACCATTCGTGCAGCGCCGCATAAAACGTCTGCCGGAAAATATGGAAATTTCCATCGGGCGAAAATAAAATAGAAAGCGGAAAATACACATATCACTTTAGCTTTTATATATTTCCGGTTTCAGGTGAAGATCGCGAAGAGTAAGCGAAAAAATAATGCGAAAATAAAATAAAGAATGCGGAGGCGATAAATTCGCACCGGGGTTTTGCGTTTACTCGCCCGTTAATATCTTTCAATAATTTCAATTTAAAAAATACGCTGAAAATAATATGGCCATCGAGTAATGAATATTGACGTATCAATAAACACAATATTTATATAATCGAAAAAAATGTGGAATAAATTTATTATTAAAATATTAATTTTTAAATAAAAATGTGACATAAAAGAGTTAAAATAAATTGTTTGTTGAATACATGTATATTTAAATATTAAAGTATCTACTTTATTATTCTTTGTATAGCTTAAGAGTTCGGAAAATGTTGAAAAGCTGTGTTCTTGTAACTTAAATTCGACACTACTTTGACTATCATATAATTAATTATTTAAAACGATTAAAGTTGATAATTCTTTAATTATCAGTTTGATTCTAAGATATATATGTAGACTTCAGTTATTGTTTGTAAATAATTATTTATTTGCGCAAAATATCATGTATAATTTAATGACTAAAATCTGACATTTGAAATATAAGATGTTTAAAAATAAAAGATGGTATTTTGTTGAGGTTGAAATTGAGTCAACTAAACAGAAATAAAACAGATGTTATTATAAGTAATGTAAAACTAAAGATATATATGATGTAACTGAAGTGAGAAGGTTAAAAGCAGACGTGAACTGCAATAAAATCAGGATTTGAGAATGGTCTATTTAAGTATGTTAGATTGCTGAATATATCATTTTTATTTGGGTGTTTCGTGACAGAATTAATAATATAGAAGAGCAAATCTATAAATATTAATGCTGTTTTTATGCGGTAGATATCCGCATATCGACGCTGGAAAGCAATCTTGTTATCATTAAAATCAAAAAAACCATTTAAAGCTATAAGAAGTAGAATCGTAGTTTAGATCCTTTCACACATTTTATCATACATTTAGTGCAATAAATCCTAAAAAAAATAAATTAAAACGCAATGAAGAATTAATTAAATTGTTTAATCATTAGATTTAATACAAGGTTTCATAGTGTGAAATCCTTTCCATCGCCGGAAGCGTATTAAATTACCTTAGAGAAGGAAATGGTTTTTTATGTGCTGACGTCGCATACGTTGTGCTGATTTTTTCAGCCATGAAAATAAGGTATTTGCACGTAATATTCTCTGACATTGAAAAAAAAATGTAGCATAAAAAGGAACTTGGCTGTATAAACATTAATTTCGGGGCATGTTCTGCGAATATCGTTCATATTTAAAATTGCGGGCACAAAATATTCGCAAATTTGTCGTAACACCCAGAGATATGCGGTTCGCGGGCCACGTCTTAGCAACGTCTGATATATATTTGAAAAGTGCCATCATTACCGCGCACGTGATGACGATTTCACCTACGCGGTAAAAAGAAGCGGCCCGAAGTACGTGAACTCGAAAATCTCGACCATTTTCTGTATCACACATGCGGAGGAAGTAGCGGAGCAGTCTGAGCGATGACCATAATATCCGGATTTTCCTTATCGAAAGCGTTTCATCGAGAGACAAAGCAGACGAAGTGCGGGCACACACGCCCCGGTCATAACTCGCACTGAATGTATTCTCCGTGAGCCCGAGAAGAAAAAAAAATGTGACGGTTATATCTCGACTGGCTTTTTCTTCTACGGGGAGGGTGGTTGGTGGGTGGTGGCAGTAGACGTGTACAAATCCGGCCCCCGGCCCGATTGCTTCCCTTGCGTAAATCAAGGATTTGCAAAATGCTAGTTTGAATCAGGGCTTATTTTCATATCGGATTCGATATGACTTATATGGGAGGCCCTCTTCAAATTCGCACTGTGTATTTTTACGCATGAATCTTGCGAAATGTCGGTCGTAAAACTTGCGGATCCCGCGATTTTATCTGCGAAAGTTTGACCACCAAAGTGTTTTATTGGATACATCATATGTTACTGAAATATGATAAAGAATTTATTAGCAAGAAAATTGTTAAAGGACTAGAAAAAATATATATTTTTTTACTAAATACAGTAAACCCCCCTATAATGTCAAGATAGGTTCTACGTTATTAGGGGGTGATGTTATAGGGGGTTAGGGTTTTTCAATTTTATTTATTGATTTGAAGGAAATCAGTAAATCAAACATTTTTATTTTTCTATTTTTTGGACATTCACGTGTTAACCAGCGCAAATGATTTGACTTCATATTTTGGCTGACGTAATCTTACCGCAACTTGCTAATAGGGAAGATCAACGTGACATTTTATAAAATATTTTTATGAAAATTTTAATTAGGGAGGATCGATGTTATAGGATAAAAATGCCGCAAACGTTATAGGGGCGGACGTTATAGGAGTGTGTGTTATAGGAGGGTTTACTGTGCTCATAATTGAAACGAGATCTAAAACCTCACCTAATTGAAAATTGCAGACAGTGCTGTCAATGAAATAATTGAGCAAGACCGTTTGGTTTTGATGCAATGCCATTACAAGGTATCAGACGAGACTCAATTTAGGAAGAGCCGCTAGTTTCTAAATGTCTTTCGATCGATTTTTATACGCATCCCTCCATTTGCGCGATCAAAAATGTGAGTTTAAATGAGCGAATTTTAGATAAAAGATGTCCCCATTTCCATCCATATTCAGCATAATACAATTTGGCAAGACAATTAGTGTCAAATTGAGACTTCCGCGAACATCTCTTGACATCAATCGGTGACAATAATTGAGTGGTAACCACTCGCTGGTAACGGTACCCCATTGAAGATTACCCGGAACGGGTCACGTCCCCTGGCCCCTGACTAGTGTAACCGGTACCTTACCCGCTGATACATCCGCATCAGCAATCAATTACTCAAAAAATTCGAACATCTAATTGCGGGCCAGGATCGAAACGGTCGTATAATTCCACGAGATATGCAGATTTGAACTCTTGACCCAATTAGCGCCACATTAGTATGATCCCATTGGATTTACATATTCCCGTGACCTTTCCCCGGCACATATCGCCATAATCTGCGTTCTTTATTGGACGTCTATAGCAACTGACATTTTTACTGCTGACCTTTTCTGCCACCGTTTAACGGTAAACACACGCACACAGAGCAGATGCCCCGCATGTGATAACGTCGGAAAGTGGCTGTCATATCTCTATGCCCGTATACGATATGACACATGGGCCGAATAAAAAAATATGAAAAAATTGCTGTTTATGGTAAGAGCTGTCAGAAAATCTGACGGATAGACCCGTACGGATGATGGCGTGAGCAGCGATGCGCATGCGTAGATGTGGCTGCGCGAGTTTGACTAGTCCGGCACCTACAATTAACACGGTTCACTATGAAGAATCCAAAACTGGTATAATTATCAAAATATGACGGCTTGATCATATCATACACTCTACCTTGTCCTTATATTAACCGAACCGTCATAGCGGCTCGAAACCAACCGCGTCGTCCGAATGGGGTCTTTTTACTATGGAAAATAGACCCCAAGCATTTCAATTCAAGATATTGATGGACTCTTCATCAATATCTTGACTTCTTAACTTGACAATGAAGAAGTGCAAGCGATTCTTAGCTTAGTCTTAGCGTTATTCTATCCCAGATTAATTTTATTTGTTCTTTTTCTTTAGGTACACTTTTCCATCTTCGATGGTCTGCAAAAGCAATACTTTGGTCCATGAATGATGTGTATAAAGTACTCAATTTTACGGGTTCTTACGGTGTCTAGAAACTCACGCTCTTATTCTCTTATCTCTCCAGAACACGGTAATATTCTTGACGTGTTCCGTCCGTGGAATCTTCAACATTCTTCGGTAACAACACATTTCAAACGCTTCAGGTCGGCCATTGTTCGCTACCAACAACGTCTCTCAACTATACAGAAGTACAGACCAGAAGTAACACCGTGAGTTTCGATGATGATTCTTCAATAATTAACCGAAGATGTCCAAATCTAACCTTTGATATTCAAATTGTCTTTTTAAATTAAATTAAAAGTAAAGCTAATTTATTAAATCTATAAAATAGTAATCGGAAGTGTTTAGATTAACAAATGATGTAGGGGATCGTGCGTCTCTTCAATGTCGTCGCTGAACAATTTGAATAATTGGCAATGCCATTTTTAGCACATATTTACATATGTTGTATCATACGTATAAGCAAATGACGTGCTGTAACGCAATTTGCACAAATGTGTTTAAACAAACACATCAGCAGCACATGAGTGACTCAAATGTGTGTTGATTGATATTGGCGTAAAATATGACGGAGTAAAATATATCAATAATATATACGTCTCCTTTTATGCGACAGTTCACACAATGAGAGATTTATTACATTCTGAAGTGATGAGAATTGATGTTTTTTCCGATCGAAAAAATTAAAACACGATTATAAATGTCGAATATAATACAACGTGGGATTCTTCTCGTTGACATTTTATTGTTTCAATATGCATATGTAATGGCGGAATATTACCAGTGGTTTTCGCGTAAAATTTGTAATAGACGGGCTGATTTGCATAATGCTGTAGCATCTTGAACTGACGGGTAAATGTCGCCGTAATCCATACTGATTGCGGTTAAAAAACCAGTGTTGATAAAATACGTTGAACACATATTGAATAGGATCAACAGTTTTATTTGATTTATTTATTTATCTATTTGCATCAGTTTCGACCGTTGAATTTGACACGAGTCACGTGCAAACGGTTTATCTATGTGCCCGGCCAGTGTTTATTTGATACGACCGTTTGCGCGAAGCTAATACGTCGCCGCCGCAAGTTCAACGACAAGTTTTTCTTGTAATAATTTCTGGTACGTCGTCCGCGTCCCAACTATTCATAATTAATTTTCAAGGATCAGGTTTGATCGAGAGCCGGTCCAAGAGCAAGCACTACCGGTTCTTCGGCGTCGACGAGCGAAAAACTTGTGGCGGTGAACCGCTCCGCCAACTCGACGCGATTCTTGCACCATACCAACGATCGACCGGGATCGGTGGGCTCTCTCCCACACCGACGGAAGGTTCCTCTCTGGTGACTTACAAGTCGGCTGACGAAAAGTTGTGGCCAGGTCCCATTTGTTAAATTTCAACTTGAGCGGCACGCAATAATTTCCAACAATCCGAACGGCAACCGCCTCTAATGACAGTTAACTTCTGCGATGTCGCAAGCACGGAAACTTTTGCTCGGATTAACGACGAAAATTTTTGTTTCGTGCTCATTAATTATCTTGTTATAAGGTAGACAATTTTCCTTTACCACTGCTGCCTTCTAATGTTTTAATAATTGACAGTGGTGGTGCGACGCAAAACGAAGAAAATTGAGAACAAGCATAACCACTTTTATCATCAACACATCGTCGATCATTCCATAATGTTCACAAATCATTAAGAATTTGTAACGCAATAAATTTATATTTTTACAACAACAAAAAAACAAACTCACTAAATTTAATTAGTATCAATCAAAATTCAAAAACCCGAATACGCAATTTTTATAAATCGAAGAATGCTAAAATTTAATATATATTTTGATAATAATTGTTACGGCCAGTAGCTAATAACTTGATAATAAAACCAAATATTGTTCATTTAATGTTTTTTTTAATGACAATCGCCTTCTAGTATGAAACTCTATAACGACTTTGATCAAATAATGATGATCTACAAGCAAAGGATTCTGTGGAGCCGTATACTAAAATAACAATAAAATCGGGACCGTGTTCATTGGAGTCGTGTAAATGGGGGAGTGAAGCCGTCCGGCTGTGTGCGTATAGCCTGGCACGTGTTTGAATACAAGACGCTAGCCAACGTTTGACTGTATGTGAATGCGACCGCGCAATTGGGAGATTTGAGGCGAATATTTCAACTCAGCGCGTAATTCGGGGAAGTGTAATTGGGGGTTCCACTGTATCAAAAAAAATCAGAAGAACTAAAATAACAAACGCAATCATCTTTTGAATCTACATAATATTCGAAAGTATTAAAATAATAACATAATAAAAGCAATCTCAGATTGAATCGAAGATAGATAAAGCAATGTAGCCCGATAAAGTTAAGCTCTCGTCGCAGCGCAACACAACGCTTAGCGAAGAGACCCTACACCCCATTGCCACCCCGCATCCATCTAATACACGACACTGGTAGTGCTGACGAGAAGACAGCGCTCTTGCTCTATACCGCGCGGCGTAACACTAAATTTAATTTTATTTATATTTTCATATAGTGTCAGCTCTCCTATAACGTTTCCTCTAAATCACCATTTTCTACAAAATGCCTTGTCAACCAAAAAGCATTGACCTTTATTTCACTGGGTAATGTATTATATATTTACGAAAAATTTAAAATTTGACCTCGAAAATATTAGCATTTTGGAGAAAAAAGTAACTTAGAGGAAACGCTATAGGAGGGCTGACTGTACATAACAGATCAATAGTGTATTAATATATAAAATATATTTTTCATCAATTTTTGGTTGGGGGTGCTGCAGTCACACATTGAACCCTGAAGACTAACAAATAATTGGGATATGCACATACACTCGAGTCTTTTTTATACACGTTAGACTAGTTCCACCAAAACCGTGTACAAAAGAACAACATTGTGGTATAGAAAAATGTGTAAAAAGGTAATAATGAAAATCTTATTAATAAATTATACAATTTTTATTCATATCTGTGTATTTTAATTAAGAAAAAAATATTACCAACGACATGTCTAATTATCCAATTCTGTGTTTTTTGTTTCACAATTTGTTCATACATTTCTTGATATCTAGCCATACAAATCTAAAGGTCATGTTTGAATTTTAAAGCTCGTTCTAGATTGGGACCATAATTGAGAAAATGCTGTTTCATACTCTTAGCAAATTGTAAGACCTCGAGAATTAAAGCACTTGATAAATTTCAACATTTTGATTAATTTTTAACCCATTGGTTATTGAATATTATAAAATATTGTTTATGGGAATCGTGTAAAAAATATGATTTTTTCTTTTTAGTGAACCGTGTAAAAAAAAGTGTATATGATATAAATAAACTCCAAAACAAAAAAATCTTTGATATTAGAAAAATGAAAAGTAATGTTTAATCAGAAAAAAAATAATTGACGTCTATTTCCGGATAGAGAAAAGGAATACATTATTCTTACAAAAATATAATGTGTTTCAATTATCCGTTCACAAAAGGGGTGTGGATGTAATTAACATGGTTAAAATATGTTCACTATATACATAGTAAACCAACCCCGTTAATCTAGGGCTTTTTAAACTGTATGCTCTGTTGTTCCGTGAAAAGTATATAAAATGTTAGAATTTCCAAAGTATTCCGTTAAAATTAATGTTTGAGAAGTGCTGGCTGAACCAAGTCTATGAATAAATTACTATTTATATTCAGCATGCGCTTTATTTGCATTTTTTATAATTTAAAAAAATCAATAAATATAATGCGCGTAAGCAATTTGGATAGTTAGATGTTAGAAGACGATGGAAGAAATTGAATTTTTTCGAAGAAGCACGTAGACCATGCGTGCAAAAACCAAGATCAGTCCATCGGCGGCAATTATGCAAATTTTAATTAACCTTGAAAGACCGAATTTTTTATGGACATTTGCAAAATTTATTGCGATCGTGCGCGGCCACACGGTACGAAAAAAATTGATAGCAATAACCGTTGAGGAGTGTGGCGCCTTCGACTTTACATAATCGCGGAAAGATCCGATAAAACTCGTTTTTTTTGCAACACAACCTTCTAACGGTGACTTATGTAAATAGCCAGTGCTGTTTGTGGTCAGGTCAAATGACGTGACCCGAAAAAAAGTCCAGGAGATTAACACCACTGCGTAAGTTCATAGGTTTCATCGGATAAATTTTTCGGTGGATTCGGGTCACCGGATTCGGGGATTTGAAGTAAAACAGCAAACGTTACAAAGGTGTTTTATAACAGATGGTTTGAATTCAAAATAAGTTTCTGGTTTTAGGAGCGTGCCTCGCCAGGTGTGCCAAAGGATTAAATCTTTTTATATTCGTCTGGTCCAAGCTTGTTTTATTTGACGAAGATATTTCTGAGATGTATTTTTTTTCCGACATAATAACAGCAGGTAAACGGCGCGCAAATATACTTGAATAAATATTTTAGAATGATTAAATTTGCAAGAAAAACGACGAGTGACCTCACCGGAAGTAAGATCCGCAACTTTACAAGACAGGAAACACACAACAACAGGGCAAACTAGAAAATATAACGACAGGAAACGTTATGTTAATCACTAACGGCCGTTTTATTGCAGGATAATTTAAGTGCAGCTCTAATTATAAATGCAAAACGTAAGATTAATCAATAATTTCTGGGTCTTCTTTAAAATGAGCATATGGTATAATCAGCAGGCTGCAAAACCTGATGCACATCCTCAGAAATCCGATATGGACGGAGACAAGAAAAAAAATTGGGAACGGCAGATGTTGTATGGAAAAAAATCATATGCGAACCACATGGCGTCCAAATTGAAGATCCTTTCAAAAGCACGTTTTTTTACATGAAATATTCTTAACATATTATCCTTAAACATAGTATTCTTATTTTTTCCATACATTTATTATATTCAAAATCAAAACACGAGTTTTGTAATCCTAGTAATTATTAACAAATTAAATGAAATGCATTTTCTTTATCAATAGCCGATGCTGTAAGAACGAGATGCAAATCTTTACAAAACTCACACATTCGAACACAGAGTCGAATGTAAATATGAAAATCATTGGGATTACGTTACAGAACAACCATAAAATGACCAGAATTCAATTATAAATAAAATAATTCGCAGAATCAAGCATTCGCAAATTGCATAGTTGCAATAAACCAGTCTTGTTATACACTGGTTTAAAGTTAGTAAAACAGTTTATTTGTAGTTTCAATTGAATAATCCGCGTTTGGACCGTTGAATTAAATTGCAGCGAATTCAGCAAAGCTAATTTAGACGCTGAAGAAACTTTTGGCACGTTACAAATTATCCAAATTATTAATAATATTATTATTAACAAAATGTATTTTCAGTGATATTAGGGTCAAGCTTATGTATATGCACAGGTATTATGTGTATGTATGCTAAGTTAACACATGGATAAGTATACCTATAGACAGATATCAAATTTAAACAGGCTTTATCTGATGCGTGGGTGCGAGAGAGACGGACATATCCGGGAATAAACAAGAGCGAAAGAGATCACAGCGCTATACATGAAAACATTCAACGGAAAAAAATACATGTGGTCGGCTGTTGAGAGTTGATCTCATGGGCGGCGCGAATTAAACATATACCTATTTATTATTAATATATTGGTATTCTTATATATATTCTTTTTTTGTTTTTTTTTATTATTTCTTTTCATCCATGTCCACAATTTGAATTAAATTCGTTTGATATCTGCGGCATGTGTGACAGAAACCGACATGATATATTAAAAATTGCGGAACAGATACGGGCGGCGACGCAAAAACTCAACATCTCCCGGCGACGGATGTAATAAAACCAAATATTCAAATTTGCATATAGTAAAAAAATGTGTATATATGAAATATTCCCTTGCGGAATTATACCAGAACTCAAATTGAGAATATGGAGCATCATTTGCGAAATGATCCCATTTTTCATTGTGAAAATACGAAGGGATATATATATTTTTTTATGAATACATATGAAAAATACTGATTTACAGCGACAAAAAAGAGATTTAAAACATGTATGTATCACGTGGTATTATCATTTTTATTTGGTATCATTATGGCACCATGCTCAATTTTCGGAACAAGAAATTAACAGACAGAAAAAATATACATATATACGAAAATGTATCGAGATAAATAATGTCTTGAAATCTATGATAACATTTTAATACTCAATAAGCTGGATACTAATAAATAAATGCTCTTTTGCCGGTATGTATTAATATTTGAATGCGTACCTTTACGAAATCCATGAGCCGTGCGGCATACATAGAAAAATTCAAAGAATGATCCTCTATTCAGACAACTCTATTGTATTGTCAACTATTGATAAAATTCCCTCAAAATATAGCGAAGGTTACGGCGATTTTTATTCACACGATTTCTGTGCGAATTAAAAAAAATAAGAATAAAAATCATATCATAAAATATTGTGAATAGAAACGTATACATACAATTCTTTTTAATATGTTCTATATATTTTTATTATAATTAAAATAATTTATTGGAGATACTTGCTAGATGACGAAAATGTAATTTTTGACAATTTATTGTCAATTGATAGATGTTTAATAAACAAAATGAAATATATGTGTAAAGGTTTGCTATAAAATATTTTTATCGTAAAAAATAAGTAAATATTATTGTTTAGGATTTAAATTAATTGTTTAAAATCTAAGTACGTGCGCCACTGGTTGGGTTCGACTCAACCGTCAGTCTTGTAATTACGTCAAGGTGTGCAGTGGCCGTGGTGGGGGTGAGCAGGTAACCAACCTAACGGCCGAGTGCAACGTTGCCAGACTTGCGAGTCGTGCATGCGGACATGGAGACCAAATCTGCCAATCCCCAATACAATGCAACACAATAGAATGCCCGATTCAATGCGATTTCATATCACCAATAGTAAAAACTGAATTTTACTGCACAAAACCATCCGAAAAAATATTTTGGTATTTTTTGTAAAACGGGATTGGTTAATAAAACTTAAGCCGAACAATGCCAAGATTAAATAAACGATGTAACCAAATGTTTATAATCGCTGATGGGGATATGTGCAGATGTTCATAATAGAATTGGGGTGATGATGATTGGGGCGTAGAAGAATGCATTTGGGATTATAACACACGTGCACTTTAATTCGATCATCATCTCTGGGTTCGGGGATGAATTATTAAAAAAAATATTTACCCGACACAACGCATTTGTATCTTTTGGATCACTCACCTGTAACAAAAGTAAAGAAAAAATAATTAATCAACAGTAAAATATGTATTCAATTAATATTAATGCGGAATTTGCATATTCATTCACGAATCGAAACGTAATGTAACCAAAATAATTTCACAGGCATACACAATGGCGTGTTCTGTGCCATTTCCAAGTTTATGAAGTTTTGTGAATTCATTAACATTTTGATACGGCCCAGAGTTAAAAGGCATTGAAAGCAAACGGGATGCTTTGTCTGCAGTGAAACACATATGCTGTGCATGTTAAGCAGTGCAAAAAATTATGCTTCCTTCTTGGAAAGGATGCGAGAAACCCAAGTCGATTCGGCAAAGTTGTTTTTTTTGTTTGTTTGTAATATTATGTTTTTAACAAAAATGGTGCTTGAAAGAGCAGTAAATTTCAATATAGCTAATTGCAGACTAAACATTTTTTTCGCTAGTATGTTAGCAAATGAGTAAACATCGATGAGTGATTTGCTGTGTGCGATTTCTACACATAAAAATACTTTGTAACCGGAACAGACGTAGAAATGTATTATTATGACAAGTTAAGAAACGTATAGTGAAATAGACTAGAACTTTGCTGAAAGCTCAAGAGAGGAAAAGTGAGAGATATATTATATTAAAAATAAATATTTTTTGATATAATATTTGCCACAAGTGACATATTTACAATATTATAAAAAAGATAGTGAAAATATTTGGATATTGATTGCAAACAATAGATATAGAAAAAATGATAATGTACCTTCCAAAACCTTTCAAAATCACAGGTATCACTTCCATTAAAAATATACGAGATCTTTTCTCACAAAAAGTCATTAATTTTATGTAATTCAATTAATTTGAAATTAGTCATGTCATCATCATGACGTATTTGGACAGTTCCGGAAGAGAATTAAGTTGTTTTTTTTTTAATTTGACATTACACCAGAGCATGTGTACAAAAAATGTCTACAATTTCGAAAGCAAAACAAATAACGTTGTTATTTTTATTAATTTAATAGATTTCAAAAACACCATATTTGGTTAATTTGTAATTATCACAATAACGATTTTATACGAATATGCTACTACAATGATGGAGAGCAATTTTGTTGTATCTCAAAAAAATACTACAGTTTTATTTGCTAATTGTACCACAAATTTTGTAAAAGTTTGAAATTGCGGTTTTACCTCTTTTAATCAAATAATTATTAACAATAGTATTTTGACTCCAATGTGAAGTTTAATTTTTCAATGAAAAAAATAACAAAATGATACGAATAAGCGGAATCTACAGTGAAGAATACTGCACACACTACTGTATGAAAAAGCCAAAAAACTAAGACTAAGGGACAAAAATAAGTAATTTTCCTTTTGATTATTAGCCAGAAAGGGCCACGGATGAATAGAAAGAGTTTCGAACATTGTTTCAAAATTGAATGGGTCCAGAAGTAAGAGATTTTTTCACAAATAAGGGGTTGCTACAGAAAGCACTGTTATTATGAGATTAAAAACAGTCATTTTTACCACCTAATGTCACTAGGGCTGTATTTATTGTATTCACAAGTCGACCCATTGATAAAGCGAGTATTTCTTTAATAAACCCTTTGTATCTAAGATGACGACTAATTAAATCAGATTTAATTAGTAACTTAATCTTGGTACAACATTAAGCCAGTAACACTCGCTAGATGGAATAAGAAAATTTAAAAAATAATCATCGTCATATTTTTTTATATTATGTCTATAGAAGAAATGAGATTAGAAATTATATTATTGCAGATAAACATATACGGTGAAATGTGCAAGAACTTTCAAATCTATGGATGTACAGTACAACATTTCTAAAAGTTTGTATGCAAGGTAAGCATAAAACATTACAGTTTATTTATGAGCGCTAAAATTTAATGGAGAAAGATATCTCATTGAAATCCACTCACCATTACGGTAAGACAAAGTGTTGAAGGATGCGCTTTCTTGTTATAGATATAGTAAATAAGAAATATTACGGATTTACCGTATTATGTGTATTAGTAATCACTTGAATATGTTGAAATAGTTGATCTTATAACTTGAATTAAGCGGATGTGATTAGGCGTATCGGCGATTGACTCGACGACCAGTCCTTCAAGTTGGCAAAATCAATGGAGATACATAATAATAATAAAAATGTAGTCTAGTAACTTTACAGCCGCTCTTGTAACGAAGGTATAAGACGCAAAAAAATAAATTCAGCATCGGATGTTTTCTCATTTTTGTGTTATTTCACGTTGGAGCGCAGCCAGGATGCAGTAGTGCAGCTTTGCAACACGTACGGCCGTGAATGGAATGCGAAATATACACCGGGTGCATTGAATATAATGTCGGAGACTGGAGAAATCATATGTGAAACATTGACTGTTCGATTGCAGGAAAATGTTGAATAAAATTCAGATTTTCAAGTCAATTTCACGCGGAGCTTTGTCACTAGGGCTGTATTTATTTACAAGCTGACAAACATGGCTTTGACTCCGCGTGTGATACACACACGGCGGGGGATCAAGCGTTTTACTGTAGCAAACTCATTAAATATTCACGCAAGGGTTGGGTTTACAGCGTTCGGCTCCAAAGCTCACCTCGGTCAGCGTTCCAATATTGGATTTTTGGTTCCTGTGTTTTCAGCGGCGTCAAAGCGAAAATGATCCACCTAGCCGGATTTCATTAGCGTCGTTAAAACATGGTGGTTGAATTATTTTTTTAAATTTTTTCCTCCGATCCGTGACGCACTTGGTCGTGGCTGCTCTGCGTCTTAATTGGTTTGAAACTTCCCTCACTGGGTAGGCGTTTACCAGCCGGTGCTTTGACAACTTTCCGTTTCTGCACGCTTCAATTGACTGAATCCACATTATTTGTTCTACGGTTCAATTTGTTTTTGAAGAAGACGCTCTAACCGTGTTACGTGGCACATAAAACTTTGCCAAACGTTTTTGTCAACCGCCTCGGTTTAATTCGGTTAAATATTTAACAGAAATTTGCTCGACAAGCTAGAACGAACGTGCCAATTTCTTTTTGTTTCGATCCACGAAAGTCATCGAGCAAATTACTATATCGAACGGTGTATGTTGATAAATTGCTGGCGGATGCTCTTATTGTCAAAGGATACTTGATAGAGTGCCGTTCATAAATTTGGACAGTGCACCATGCCTCATGCATATGCGCCAGCCGCAGCATAATGAAGGACTGTGTATTAATACTGTTTTGTGGTCATGTGCCCCATGGAATACATCAATCCATGGCGTCCCTCCGGATGGCGACACTCGTGCCCTATTGTGTGCCGATTTGTCATGTTACGTTTGATATTCATCGCCAGCTGTCACGCCGAGGGTCACTATGTGGAGAAGGGTTCACGGGGGACTGGATGCCACTAAACCAACGCGGATGATCTGCTATAATTTATTTTTTTCCCTAGCACTGACTTTGCAGAGCTTTTCCGAATAAAGTCCTAAACATCCTTTATCTCGCAAGATAGCGTCTCGGAGCTCGACATAACTCTTCAGAGAGAGAGAGCGGCAACAGGTGTAACGCAAAGCAATCCCAAAAGCAAAACTGTATATCACAAAAATATGAAAATACGTGTCTCACTCCTGACGCTTATAAAGGAACTAGAACGAAATTTTCATCGCCAAGGATTGATGGCAGCTAAAACACGATCGTTCATAACACCTGCTGAAAATCCACGGCGATAAATCGTCAGCGTTTTTTTAAATCTATTCACAATCGCCGACGGATGAAATATGTCGATAGACTAGTCGAAGCTGGAGCGTTAATAATATCGATAGGAAAAAATGTATGAAGCAACGACAGCTACAATATTAATCTTCCATTGTGATCTCGAAACGAGTCTGCAGGCAATCACTCATTCCGTGGACACCTCCTCTACCTCTACGGCTACTGCCATATTCTAGAAAATTTAAAGTTATTCGATCACGCCTAGTTTCTGGAATCGATTCAGCCTCGAAAACAATGGCATATCGAGTCGCTTTATTCAATTTCTTGCACGCATTTCGTTTGGTCGACTTTTACTTTTACAACGGTAGCAAAAAGCACAATGGCCCAAATTGTTTTTTCGCGATTGATTAATGGCGGATGTTTGAGCGGTGTTGACTGACTGCTCCGAACTAATTAAAACGAAAAGTCCACGGTTCCGGAGACTCAATCATCTCGACCTACGTCGCGTCATCGCAGCGCCTCTGGTCGTCGCGTTAACAAGCCGCGCTGAATGCAACAGCTCTGGATGATGGACGAGAAGAAATCGGCGTTACAAAGCTCGTTGTCGAGGAATCGGAGCCGCGGCCCCGGGGCGTCTTGGCACATAGGTCCACGTCCGTACATTATGTATGCTTAGCGGGTCATGTTTTTTATATTCACAAATGGGATAGCGTCTCTAAACGAACGGCGTACATAAGTCTAGAACGAAAAACCTTGAATACTAAATAGGCGCACAGGCATTGTTTTATGCCTCGGCGGTCTGACGAGAATAGTCAACCGACGTTGGCTGCCTCCGTGCAGACCCCTCACGCATGATAATAAATATGTTAATGCACAATCGGCGATTTCAATCGGACCAGTTCCTGGTCTTGAATGCAGATTTTGAATGGGATAAGCGGCAAGTCAAGAATAGGACCGGGCTTACGCAACAAAACCAGCATCAAAAGCGCATTAGATCTCTCTATCCGATCCTAGGATACCCGTACAGATGAATATCCATGAACAAGACATGCATCACAAAGTTACGTACCAGCATTGAATAGATAAATATATAGATGCGTCTATAGAAGGCATCTTGAAATGCTTCTTTAATGTCAGTATCTCATAATTGGTCCATTATGAAGGTATTAAATACGAATCTCTGATACACTCGAACAGCAAAACCAGTTGCCGCTCACTTGGGTTATTATTCTGATAATGAAATTAAAAATATATTTGATAATCAGTGTGAAGAAATATATTTTATCTAAAAGAATTATTTGTAGATATTTAAAGAAGATAAAATCTTCATTTGCAATCATAGAGCTATTACGAGCCTGAAGATGAAGTATTCGTCTTCAGTGCCCAATGTTCTTTTATCTAATTGCCTAAAAGTAGATATAGAAGCTATTTAGTGATCTACAGTCAACTCTTCCATAGCGCTTCGTGTTATTGAACGCGTATGTGGCAGTCCCTCCTATAGTGTTACCTTTAAGATCACTGTTGTCTACAAAACGGAATTTTTTCTAGGTTAAATTATATATTTCTTAAATATGTAATACATTGCCGCGTGAAATAAAGGTAAATCCCCTTTGGTCGACAACAAAATATAACACGCTCGAAGGGGGTATATTTATAAATCTTCATTAATATATCGATATTTTGGATTTTTGTGAAAATGACAAACACCGTGAATGGAAAAATGGTTGACGAATTGACGACCTAACCCCAAATTTCGTATGCCATATGTCTATGGGATGGGTTTCTATAGCGTGGTCAAAATTTCAGCGCTTTATTAGGGTTAAGCGTACTTCTTCTAATCCCAGGCCTTTCGATGAGAAAGACGTAAACTTTGCTTCATCAGCTCTATTTTTTGTGTACGTCATATTTAACCCAAACAAAAATACCAACTTCTTCGGTTTGATCCTTATGTGGTTGCAAATTTTGGATATGTCATCAAAATTATCGTCTTGTCTGAAGCTGATATCAATCAGGTATATTTAAACGATTTAATGGTTCAAGAGAAAATGGTAGAATTTCCCAGAATTTATAAATACTTCTTTGTTATTCTAATGAAAATATTTGTATTGAAATATCAAAATCATGTTTAACCATTATTTGATCGAATCCTCAAAGAATAAAATAACATTTGTTCGGATTTGTCACGAGGTCTCGAGTGAAATCACCACAGTTCTGCAATAAACCGATTAAAATCGTCATAGAAGTGGTCGTCGATTAATTTCTCCCGATGTCGTACAGTAGGAACGTGACGAACCCATCAACCGCAGATGCTCTCCCAACACGTATGTTGTTCGTCTGATGTGGTCAAGTTTCAAAACCAATATCGTTGAAAGTTGAACGTGAAAGTTGTCCGAGCGGATACACCACTCTGCGCACTCGATCAAAATTGAAAAACAAACCGCGCGATGAAAATCTGATGCAAATTTTCCGGGATGATAAATCAAAAGATCCTCTTTTGCACCTGAGTTTTCCATATTTTGACACTTCAAAAACGCGAACAATACCCCGGCGACAATGCCAAGGGGAATAATTTGCATTTTGCAAAGAAACGCCCTGTCATCGCTGACTCGAAAAAAAACATCCTGTACCGCGACAGTAATTGTCAACATTTTATGGGCGTGACAATGGTTTTATTAAAAAAAAATTGTTTTTACTTCTGTTTTATTAACTGTCACGCCATTTTAATATTAACGAACAAACGAAAAGTATTGTTGCGAGGTATTGTATTATTTCATTTCTTGAATCACACGTATAAAGAGTATGCGAAAAAATCAATAACCGTATATTTTCGGTTCATTTGTGAACGTTAGCCCTAATTGGTTTATACGACTGTTAATTTATTCATCGAATTAATAATTGTTTAAGTTTGACAACCCTTGGGTGGTTAAGCCCGGCTACGGGGAGGCACGAGATCCGAATTTATGCCCGTGGCGCATGCTACTGAATAATAAAATTAATAAATACGGATCTGGATTCAAACAATTGGTTTGATTCACACGCGGTGCATTCAACAACAACGACAACAACCGACCGCATCTCATCAACCGGGGAACATCGGATTGTAACCCGGCAGTGGGAACGGCGTGGTGAGAGACAATGGCTTGTAAAAATGGTGCTACACGTAGCTAGCTCAAACGATGAGATCGCTTGTTTCAAGGGTTCGAGATTGAATAGAAATCGGGATCGAAAATGGGACGTATCGTTCAGATCGCTGAAACTAGTGGACGCTGCACATGATTCGAGAAAGACGCGGAGAAAGTTGCTTGGCATACAATGGCCGTCGGAACCAGTTCTCCATACGCACGTGTGATGCACAAGATGGCCGTGATTGATGAGGCACGGGGTCAAAGAGAAGACATAATATTTTAGGAACGTGTCACTAAGCGGCTGTATCCCTAATTGGACGCATATAGCTTTTGGTGCAGGTGAAGTCGCAGACAAGTCGGACGCTGCTTGTTATCCAGGTAGATAATGGTAGGCGGAGGATGGATCCGAAAAAAAAACCACAAGATTTATGTGCGTCTCCGATGAAGATATTATTGTCCGCATTGAAAACTGTCATTGAACATGCGATAAATACATTTCTTTTAAAAATCCAACTTGTTGATCAATCCCTCAGAGAGTAGGGCGGCCCTGCAAGGTCCCTCCACCGCGGTAACCTTGAAGGTGGAATAAAATTGTTTCGGAAAGGTCCGTCATTATTAACACCTACCGTCGGACCCCGCCCAGCACGGACAAAGGAACAGGTCGGTTGAGGTAAGCCAAGCAGAAACACAACGCCTATCACAATCAAAGGAAAGAGAGAGAAAAGTTAATGGGGTATTTTTTTTTCACCCCACCGGCAATAAAACGTGCTTGGCCCACACCATCACACACGCCATGGGGCTCTACATATAAATACACAATAAAAATCTTGGCACGTAAACGTATTCCTTTCTTTAAAACGCATCCGAATGTGAACATCATCACAAATTATGAGATTATCTTTGAATTTGAAGATATTGTTACAGCAGATTGGTTCAGGAAGTCGTTGAATATATTCTTCACGATGGTATCAATAAAAAAATAACGACATACATCGTTGTACATCCTTATTATTATTTAAAATTTCAGAAAACGTATCGATATAATTCTCTAGTCTAGTATTAGAAACAGGATCAGAAAGGGTCTGTCCATTTTTAATACATACAATTGTTCTTCGTCATATTCGTTCATTATCTCTCAGCAAAATCATAAGATGCGTTCTATATCAAGTTCTTTGGAACAATCAAAGTGATTCATCAGTTTTAATGTGATTTTTAGCTTACAACAAGATTAAAACGATATAAAATTGAAAAGTGACTAGAATAATGGTAGACACCTGCACTTCCTGTGGGTTTTTACACGAAAAGGGGGAGCAGTCGAGCATAAAATATCAGGAGCAACAGCCCCGAGTACTCGACGATTCATATTATTTCGAAGCAAATTTACGAGATTTTTCACCGATTACACAATTGCGTCATGAGTGAGACATTTTCGTCTCGGAAGCAGACCACGTGCACCAGAATATAATAGAACCTTTGTTTTAGAACCGGTTCCTATCGTTCATTGTACGCTGCGGCGGAACGTAACGTAAACACGCTCGGCGTTTTAAATAATATTGACATCAAATCACGAAAATATTGCTGATATCACCGAATTTCATAAATCTCCGTCGATGTTATCTATTGTGCCTTGTTGTTTTCATGAAACAATAAAATTTTCCAGTAAAAACCGCACTCGGTCGTATTTCAAAATTGTTAAACGCACGAAATGGCCTGGAAAATAGGCAATGATACGTATCAAATAATACAATCGTGGATGAAGGGCTTTATAAGTTATTGCGTTCATTATTACAATTCAATTTATTACTGTTGTTGGATAAATGATAACATAGTAGAGCAATCTTTCAATGCGGTCCGACTGTATATGCCGCTTTTTAATTTAAATGGAAACACACCGCAGCACCAAAGCCTCCACATATGTATTTGAAAAAAAAATATATAATAAAAAAAAAATGGGGCTTTGATGAAGTATATTGGCCGTTAATTTTATTCCTATTATGCATCAGGGCTATGGAAGCTCGAGCGTCAAACACCTCATACATAAACATCAAAATTATTATCACATAACCCATTAACAGTCGCCCGAGGCCATTTTTTACACAATAATTAAAAATATAATCAATTTTCATTGAATGCGGTAATACAAATTTTCGATAAAATTTTCACCTATCACGATCACGACATTATTTTAGAATGAATCCGTATAAAGGTTATTTAACAAAGTGTTTTTATTAATGTGCCATCATCAAAGCGTGATAATTCAATAGTTTAATTCAAAACCATTGCTACTGAAAATTATTGGTAATAACAAAGCACGATTGCTAATAAATCCAATTTCTTAACATGGAGAGCAATGTCTCATATGATTTTTATGACTGTGTCAATTTCAATTAAGGCTAACTAGTGCGCGTGCGCACAAGTTTATGCACGAATCAGTCTGATAATTAGATTGCTGTATTTTTTTGTGTCAATGAAAGATGCAATCTCAGTCGTACATATCTGAACTTGACATGACTAAAGCAATTTATTATATTAGAAGTTATACTCTTTTAATACGCTTCAGAAAGTTAGATCTAATCACTGATTGAGGTATCGTTTTCATTATCTGGAACGATAAGTTCCACGCAAAACGAGAATCTAAGAGTATATTAAATAGTGCATGGATCTTAGACTTCTATAGCACTACTTTAACAGCATTATTCACTGATTTTGATTTAATAAATTGTATAACCCGAATTATAACGCATTTATAGTCAATGATAGAATGGATATATCACGGGAAAAAGTAAAGGCAACCCTCCTATAACGTGGTATCCAACGGTTTAGCTTTAACATCCTCAGAAATTTAGACTTCAATGTGCTGTGACTATTAGACAACGCTCTGGGTCTACTAAATACCACATCTATGATCCAGCCATAGGATTAAGGTATCATTTATTTCTTTAAAAACATCTTTGACA